>LPNX010060332.1:96295-143334 GCA_001517045.1 Pseudotsuga menziesii | reverse complement strand
TTCCATCACATAGGCCTTACATAGGGAATCTTTTGGATTGTGAGTGGGATATGATGGCCATTTTGGGATGTATAACACCATGAATAATTTTTTACTACTAAGCCATAGTTTGGGATTAACCTCTAGGGCCTAAGTTCATCATGAGAATTCAAGTTTTTGGTGACTCTTTATTGATCATTAACTGGATGAAATATCACATACCATCGAGGAATATATATCTTAGGCCTATTTTGAAGAGTTGATCATAATTGTCTTTAAATTTTGGGAAATCTCCTTCCAACATGTTTTCAGACAGATGAATCAAATTGCAGAACATTTATCGAAGGATTGTATCTTATTGGGTGATGGTGAATAGAAAAAATGGAAATTTCAAAATGACACCATCATGGAGGATGATCTAGGTCCCATTTCTTCGTAAACCATGCAGCCCCAATTGCTAACATTATCTATGATTTGTGGGGATTATTAATTTCTGTTGGAAGATTCCATGGAAGTTGAAGTGTTTGTGAGTAAGAAGAAGAAGAAGAAAAGTGAACAGAAAAGAATTTATTTAGATGAAAATCCATTGAACACTATTCAAAATGATCAAAGCTTCGAGGAAAATGGATATGCAGACTCTGTTGGAGGATAATTTCATTATAGAAACCCTAATGAATCAAATTCGTACTATAAAAACCCTGAAGGATCAGAGCTTTGTATTAGAAACTCTAATGAATCAGTTATTTATTTCACAGGCCCCAATGAACCGGGGTTTGATCATAGTAACCCTCCACACGGGAAATACATTGGCCCTGTTCAATCGGAGTTACACATGGATGTGTTTATAAACCTCTCCTCTACAGATGCCAGGATTAGGGCAGCTGCTACATTAACTTTAGTTAAGGAGATGCAAGAAGTCTAGAAGGTTTAGGAGAAGGCTCTACTAAAAAATATCATAAACAATATTAACAAAGAGGTATACTAAAGAAATCGATAATAATTAACTTGAAAAATCAATAATAATTAGTTTCACTTAAATTTTTAGTGCACCTTGACCATTCCTATATAACAGAGCCTTAAAAAACCTTGAAGCCACACATCCAAAGAACTTTAGAAAACCAAGTTGTCAATTAACTAATGATGTAATTAAATAATATGCCAATGTCAAAGTGTATATCATAACGACACCAACACCAAAAGATAATAGAATGGAGGGTGGACCCGGGAATTGGGATAGGGTCATTGAACCCCACGACTCAAAGGCTCGACTCCCGATCATTTCTCCAAGAGCATGGAAATTCCGTAAGTACAAAGTACATGCAACGTTCGAAATTGAACCCCTTCTAGCCCTTCCCATAAGTGTAAAGTTAAAATTGCCCTCCAAAAAAAATTTAAAAACTGAATTTTACCCTTCCAATTAAGAAGGGCATAATTTATATCAACATTTCAAAAGAAGGGCGACAATTGAAACTACCCATCCATATAAATTTGTCAAGATGTTGAAATCACTATACTATAAAGTTCAACTCATCATTCAAAATATTGGAAATATGATAAATTATAATCACTCACTCACTTATGTCATGCACTCATTGCTTAGTTGTGCAAGATTGACAGTAATCATTGATGACTACGAGGCACTAGCCATCAAGATACGACTCTCACTCTCGAGTCACTTGGAGCTGCAATCTAAATTGTGACAATTTGTCAACAACTATGACTATAGCAAAAAAGAACATCTACTAGTCTACTACTAGGCCCGAAAAGAGCTCAAAACTTTGTGCCTACTACCTATGTGAACCTCGCTACCAATGTCCGCTGTTTTTTTGTCAAAATTAAATTCAACAGGCCGGTTTGATAAGTCCTCCTCTACAATAATTAATTTCTTGCATGAATATTATGGACTCACGACAACTATAAATAACACGTGATGTCATGCAAATACAAAAAAATGTATGTATCTAGGATCACAAACTATGCAAAGGTTGATTTATGCATTGCTATAGAGAGGTGTCATTGGGCACACGATATGGAGAAACAATAGTTATTAATAAAATTAAAAAAAACAATTGTTGGATCAAGAATAGTATTCAATTTGATGGGTGGCATGATCATGATGTAATCTCCCTTCGTCCTTCCAAACATTTGTGGTTTCTCACAACATTTGTCCTTGATGCCACCAAAATACATATAAAATTTGTTTGTATTTACATCCTCTTGTCTTTAAATCCTCATCTCATAATCATAACTAAGGATTATTATGCATGCACATCCTCACCTTATAATACAAATTGGGTCAAGGCACAAAAAGGACCATAAAATATTAAATGTGTCAAGACGCAACGAGTAAGAGACAACTATAAGTAAGTCTTATATTAAATTTACCATATAAGTCTTTAATTAACACTATAAACTAAGATTTGACAAATTGGATTGTTGTGATCTTCTTATCACTCCTTACCAATGTGATTGCAAGGCATTCTTTGAAGGTGAAGTCCATAATTTTAGGTCTTCTTCCTCATTATCATGCCTTTTGGTAAGACAATAAAGAGGGTAGTCGTATGCATCAACATGGAATTTTTTTTTGACATAGAGGTTATACAAATTACTTGTTTTCATTAAATAACTTAAATTCCTACTCATGACTATAGATTCACTAAATCATGGACTAGTACAGATCACAACAAATTTTAGCCCCGATCCCTTAATTACTCACACCTAGAACTTTCTCAAATCTAGCCATTAATAAACTTACTTTGGTATTTTGGTTCAATTTAAAGGGCGGATTGTTGAGACTCAGGTACATAGTGAGTTGCAAGGATTCAATTGATTTAGGCTTGATTCCATTGCCCCTCCATCCCATATATGTATGTTTTCATTACAATTGTTGAACAAAAAAAGTTGATGCCCTGACCTCGATTATGCTAGTTTTGCTAACTTGCTTGGTATGTAGGAATTTCTTTTTAATGTTTTATGAGTTGTGTATTATTTTTCCTTAGGTGCCCAATCCTTATAATTCTTACATCTCTCAAGCTTGGATTCGATGTGGATTCCCCAATATGGTTATGGCATAGTCTAAGTAGTTTTTTTGTATAATGAAGTGTGCTGAAACTGGAAAAAATACAATAGAATAGTAGAATAGTTGTTACGTTAGTGTTAATGATACACATATGACAACTTATGTGTTCAATAAGAGAAGTGTTCGATTATTTAAAATTGTAAAAATTAAAAAAAGAGTATTTATGTTTTTTTGTTTAAAGAGTTTAGTTTATTTATAATTGTGAATTGAAATAATATTATTTATATTGTGAGTTTAGAGGATTTCACCACACTAGGTGAATCACACATTGTATGGCCTTCCCCTGTCCCGCTGCAGACTCATTAGCCCCTATGGACCACTTTTTGTCTTTTGATGTGTCCTTGATCATCCCTAAACAACATAAGAAAAGTGATATATGCGGCTTTTACCCCGATAACTGCGTACATATGAGGATATTCCCCCTATAGTCACGTACGTCGGGATGTGTACATAATCCAAATCCTTTTGGAGCGTTCCTTGACTTGGATCCGACCCATATGACTCCTGGCCTTCCATATGCCTTTAGATCGCACGGATTCGACCTTTCAGTATCCCTTTGAAAAGCTATATAAGGAACCCCTTAAGACATTGAAAGAATAAGAGAGAATTGAGAGTATCGAAACTATAGTCCATTGTTGCCAGAACTTATGCTTGAGTCTGCATCCCTTTGTCCCTTGGAGCACTGTTGTGTTCTTCCCAAGCTTGCCTTTTGCTAGTGAGCTTGCTATCTGAGTGATGGAGGATTGAGGTGGTGGAGGCCAAAGTGGGGGATTTAGTTTCTCCGGTTCGCAGACGTGCCGTCAGAGGTTGTCACTTGTAATCTCTGATTCATATTAATAGAAATATCTTTTCCTATCCAGTAATGTGTCTTTGAATGAATATTGTATCCATTGGAATATGTCAAATGCTTATACATTATTGATTATATATGCTAGAATAGATCTAACACCATGATATATAGTATGCTTGTATTGTTTACTTATTGTTGAGGAAGTATTATATCAATTCAAGATGAAGATTGGAAAGCTCAACGGGGATCTACTTCAACCGTCCGGAATAAGGTACGAGGTTCGATCCTTTAGTGTTAGACATTTTATTTCTATTGCATATTGGGAAAAATTGATTTCTGGAGTCTAGCTATCTGTTGTGGTACCCCAAGCCATAGGAATTTCTCTCCATAACAAAATTGGCGATTCCGCTGGGGAGTTCCTAGTAATTGTCCTTTGGGTGTTGATTTCTTGGCATTCAATGTATTTGAATTGCTCTCTCTCTCTTGTTTCTGTGTCGGGTATGGGGGCATGTATGCCTGGTAGAGCCTGATTGGTGTGAATTTAGTCTCAGCCTGTCTGTTTGCCTTGGATTTGTGCATCTTTTTCTTCCTGTACGCGGGTTTGTCACTTACAGTTGCGTATACACGCGGTTTCCCCTGGGATTTCTGCGTATACATGCGGGTTTACTGTGCACAGTCGCGTATACCCTGGTTTTTACCTTTTTGTGGAAGATAGTGGATTGCTGGGTGAATTCTGTTAGTTGCTAAGTCTCCTTTGGCACTGCCTGAGTCTGTTAATACCTCTGTTTCTAACCAGAAACGTTTTTTTAGCCTAAATGTTTTCTTTTAGGAAAGTTCTTGTCATGGCATCTTTGATTTTTTGTTTGAGATTCGTGCATTAGAGTCCTTTTACCTTAGTACTTTGCTGGAATGTTGTTTATGTGTGCTTGCAGAGTCTGGGGTGGGTAGAATCATTCTTTTGCTTTTTGTATCTCTTTATTTTCAAAAAATCCAAAAACATTTGCTTATCATTATGCATTGCATTTTGCACTTTGCATTGTACTTGCACTAGATCTAGATTTGCTTTGGAGTAATAGTTAGGACTTCATATAGGGAAATTTGCATTCAGCATTTGAAGAAGAAATTGTGCATTAAACGTAGTACGCATACCCTATTTTCATGGACACAATGCATTTGCATTGATTGTTAGGTGTGCATTTTTTCCTTCTTGTTGCGTCATAACACCATTAGTTGCACGACCATATCCTATTTTTGAGTAATAAAGCCAACTAAAATCAACGCTAATTAAAATGAATTACACTCTTTTCTTTTCTAGGGTGCACCAACAAGCTTAGGTTTTAGGATCTTGGAATAGTTCATTGAAAGTTAATTCTCCAAGATCACTAAACGACAATAACTAGGTGTCTGTCCAGGGAGTGTGTGAAATCCTTGATATAACCAGCATTCTCAGGATCCTACTCTCAAAATGGAGTAAAGCACGAGGTAGTGTGAGCGGTTGTTGATTGGGATAACCCCTGGTCGGTAACTGTGTAGCACCGACGATATAGCCAGGATTGTATTCGTATCTGGGGGCTCTTTCGAGAGTTTCGGGCTTTGCTACCCTGCCCATACGGTCAATCCCACCATTCTGCATGTGTCCCGGCCAGGTTGGGGTCGGACAACACAGTCTCTTTACGCGTTGAAGCTGAGGGCCACAATAATTGGTTACGTACCTCCACTTGTGGTGACAAGGGCCTCTCAAGCCTCTCCTAGGAGAGACATACCGGCCACATTCGGGAGCTCACTTATCCAGCCCTTGGTTGATTGCATTTGGCTTTAGATTTTATTAGTGATTGCTCTGTGCACGCTGGTTGGCCTAGGGTTGATGTAAATAGAGAGTCTTTGCTATTTTTTGAGTCATTGTGGAGTCGGGTGCGATTCCGCGTCGTTCTCGTCGTTTAGCAGGACTTTCGCCTTCTACTTCTCCTCCTCCTTTGGGAGAGGGACCTAGACAGTCCAGGCGGACCATGTCACACATTGATTCACACACCATGGGAGATCATTCAAAGGATACATCTGAGCCACCTCCTCCCATTCGCATTGACGATGGGGAATTCACGCCTACTTATGACCCTTCACCCGACCTAACTGAGTTAGGACCTGTGATTTTGGAGATAGGAACCATGCATGATAGACCTATTCATTCTAGGGTTGACCCCTCATTGACACATTACTGGTATGGAATGTTGGAACATGTCGAGACTCACTTTGAATCTGCCAGTACTAGCTACGGTAGTTATGCTACGACTGGTTTTCCTATGCACGATTTGACATTTCATGTCGAATCCGATTTTGAGCCTAGCACTATGCCTGGGGGAAATACCATGCCTTACCTTGCAGAGAGGTTTGGGAGTACTAGTCACATTGTACCTTCCATCCCAGTGTTGGAAGCTCCATCTTATATACCTCCTAGGTCTAGAGTTAGTGATCCGATAGGGATACCAGGTCCCAGACAAGTAACGATAGACACTAGTACATATCTTCTTACAGAGATTCCTTCATCCTCGCTTCCGAGTTCTTCAAATGTAAAACCTCCACCTTACTCACATGGTCCTTCGAGTCGGCATGTAGCTACGAGTCAGATCCGTACTGCGATTACTAGACCAATTGTGTCTCAAGCCTACATACCACCCGTGGTTTTGGGAGGTTATGTTCATGTTTCTAGAGGTCAGATTTCTACCTCCACGACATATATCCTTACTTCCGGTATGTATATTCCTACTTCTGGAATGTATATCCCTACCTATGGAGTGTCTCATGGGGCATCGCAAGCAATGACCTATGGACCCTATTATGGGATGCAGTATGGACAGGTCTCTTCCCCTTACGGAGGCGGGTATTCAAAACCTGCTTACTCTCCTAATTACGGCTTTGTAGCTCCTACTAGTCAAGGTCCACCTCATTATGGTACTTCCACGCCACCCTATACAGGTCATACAGGAGGAGGTCACTATGGCCAAGGTCATGGTGGTAATCAATCCCATATGAACCAGGGAGCGGTCCATAGGCCTCATCATCCTAGGCTCCCTTTCCTCGTGACACTCAATCTACCTGACTTATCGAGACTTATGAACGATCCTGTGGCTCATGACTCGGCTTGGCCGGCTGTCCCTACCAAGCTTCCTTCGAACATACCTAAGTTCGAAGGAAAACTAGGAGAGGATCCGAGTGAACACGTTACGACATTCCACCTATGGTGCTCTTCCAATTCATTGCATCAGGACTCAGTCCGTTTGAGACTATTTCAACACACCCTTACAGGGCCTGCGGCGAAATGGTATATAGAGTTACCTAGGGGTGCCTTTACTTTGTTCGACGACCTTGCGATGACTTTCCTTAATCACTTCCAACTACCAGTGCGCTATGATGTTGGTACTGAACTCTTGTTGACATTTTGGCAAGATAAAACCACCCATATTTCTGATCATATTTAGGAGTGGCATAGATGGAAGAGATTAATTAAAGCCTTTATACCGCTGGAGTTCCTCCTTGAGTGGTTCCTCAAATCTTTATTGCCATTATAGTGAAGGATGTTTCCACATCCGGAGTGTAGAATGAGGAACAAGCCATCTTTAGGGCACAGGAACTAGACTTGATCTATGCTCATTCTGGTTTGTTATATGAGATTATACCTAATCCTCCTCGTTCTAGTTTCGATCCCAAGGTCAAACCTGGACCACATGCTGATGGCATTGTGGGTTGTGCAAGTAAGAAACCTGCAGGTTCGGTTGTGAAACAAGTTGCTCAGTTGTCAATCAACCAATCTGCCTCGGGACAAGCTATGGCTTCGTCTCAGCCTGCCCAAATGGTGAATGTACTTGCTATGCAATCGTCCGACCAGAAGGGTATCCAGCAACCCGGACGGAATAGAAAAAAGGGTAAAAACAATAATAATAAAAAGGGTGGGAATAAAAATGAGAATGCCAATAATAATGACAAGAACGGTAAAAATGCTGGGGGGGACAAGCAGAATAAATGTAAGGTTAAGTTTCCTTGCAAGATATGTAAGGATGATCACCTCACTTACTTGTGCCCTAGAATGGATGAAGCTTTGAAGTTCATAGCACAGGGCCCAGCTGTGTTAACAAACCCTTTACCGCATAACTAGAATATGAACTCGAAGTCCCATGATTAATCTAGTGATGAAGATCCAGCTGAAACTAGTGGTTGTGGGTGCATTAATATGGTCCGTGCCGCGAAAGTTGTGACATGTGCGAAAGATTATACTTCGTCACAACCCAACCCAGGCAAAGAACCTGATCCACCAGGAACCCCTTTGCGCATTGAGAAACCTGCGGATAAACCTGAGGCTGTACCTCGCATTCCTAATGGGGTACTTAAGCATTCGGGGCATAACCCAAATGCCCGAGCTGCCCAAAATTATTCAATTGTAGAGGATTTGGGCCATACTCCTTGTGCGATGTCTGCATTGGAAGTGCTTCAGAGTTGTCCGTCGCAAAGGAAGGCTTTTCTTTCCGCTCTTGGTGTGAATGGTGATGATTCTTCCTCAGTGATAAAATTTGAAACCGCAGGACATCAGCCTCGCTTGCCCTAATATGTGTCCCTTTTGGTGCATGTAGAATGTCTTAATATGATCATCAAGCGCACTGTGATTGACGAGGGCACTGCTGCTTTTGTGATGTCTTTGTCTTGTTGGAAGGGTCTCGTTTCTCCTGAGTTGTCAAAATCTATGACCATGTTAACTAATTTTGATGGGAGATTGTTTAGGCCGCACGGTATCCTTCCTTCCCTTAAAGTCCATTTGGGAGGGAAGACCGTTGCGATAGAGGTTGAGGTGGTTGATGCACCCCTTGACTACAATCTCTTACTGGGAAGGAACTGGATGTATAGTATGCAAGCCGTTGCGTCTTCCGTGTTTCGCGTTGTATGCTTTCCTCATAATGGGAAGATTGTAACGATTGATCAAATGGAATTCAAGAATCCACCTGTTACTGCATCTTCAGAAGCTTCGGTTCCGAAATTTGAACATTCCCAGCCGACAATTGGGAGTGTGGGTGTAGGCATGTATCCATCCCTCATGGGAACCTTTAGTTGTCCCACACCTATCCTCATGATAGTATATAGTTTCAATGGTGCTTCGACGTCTACGAGATCGGTGCCTTTTCGCACAAGTCATATGGGAGATCCTTGGATTCTTCCTTCACGGAGTCCTACAATGAGGCCATCGAGATGAGCGTGCCATTGCCTGCAGTCATGATAGCTTACTAAGCTAATCTCCAGTCTGCTGTAGAGCCTTGTTCTTCCTCTTCGCGGATGGAGGAGGAAGACCCCTATGTGCTGCTGGCATGGGCAGTATAGTATTCTCATGCTCATGACTGCCTTGATATGGTTTTCCCTTTAGATGAAGCGATTATTGAGGCTATGTCGGGAGTTGAGCCACCATGGGAGGAACTTCATCATAGATCATACTTCCTTCCAGAGCTTGACCTTTTGGAGCATGAGGATTATAGGGAGATTCTTAGTCAGAAAGTTGGTAGACCCATGGTTCCATTAAGCTCTCCTGGTTAGATGGCTGATGGAAACATGGTGAACATATCATCAACTATCCCTATCAACATTTCTCACAATCGTGGTACAATTGAGAATGTCTACATTGGGGTGAATTGTTCCCAAGATGAGATTCTAGAGTATACCAAGCTATTTAAGGAATTCCGTGATATTTTTGCTTGGTCTTATGATGAGATGCCAAGGATTGACCCTCGGATTGTCGAACATGAGATTAAGACTTACCCCAACGCTAAGCTTGTTCGACAGCATTTACGCGCAGTGAATCCTAGGAAAGCACCTGCCATAAAGGCAGAGATAGAGAAGCTATTGAAAGCTGGTTTCATCTATCTCGTTCCCTTGACGGAGTGGGTTTCAAACCCCATTCTGGTGGATAAGAAGCAGGGAGCGATCCGTATATGCACTGATTTCCGTGATTTAAATCGTGCCTGTCCTAAGTATAACTT
The DNA here is from genome assembly GCA_001517045.1 of Pseudotsuga menziesii. Taxonomy (NCBI): domain Eukaryota; kingdom Viridiplantae; phylum Streptophyta; class Pinopsida; order Pinales; family Pinaceae; genus Pseudotsuga; species Pseudotsuga menziesii. The sequence goes on along the minus strand of LPNX010060332.1, from coordinate 133,475 downwards.
CCCCACACCGTTTATAGATCAGATTTTGGATGAGTGTGCGGGTAGCGAGGTGTTCTCCTTTATGGACAGCTTTTCCGGATATAATCAGATCCAAATTAAACCTGAGGACCAACACAAGACTGCATTTATTTGTCCTTGGGGAACATTTGCGTATCGAAAAATTCCTTTTGGCCTTAAAAATGCCGGAGCTACGTTTCAGCGGGCGATGACCTTGATCTTCCATGATCTCAAGTCCATTATTGAAGTATTTTTGGATGACCTCGCTGCTCATTCTCGCATGAGGATGCATCATTATTATCACTTGATATTTGTGTTCAAAAGATGCCGGCACTATGCTAATAGATTAAACCCTCATAAGTGCATCTTTTGCGTGAAATCAGGTCGTTTGTTAGGATTTATCGTTTCGAAAGAGGGTATAAGAGTCGACCCTTTGAAGGTTGAGGCAATACTTCAGTTGTCTCCCCCGCGAAATATTCGTCATCTTCAGTTTTTGCAAGGCATGGCAAACTTCCTACGAAGATTTGTCATCAACTTTGCCAATTTGACTAGAGGCTTCATGCGTCTCCTGAAGAAGGATACTCCCTTTGAATGGGATGAGTGAGCCCAGGAGTCCTTCGATGCACTTAAGCGAGCCCTAGCATCGGCCTCGGTGATTAGTCCTCTAGATTATAGCCATGATTTCCTATTATATGTGGCCGCGTCTTTAGAGACGATTGGTATGGTTTTGGTTCAAGAGGATGAGGAGCTCCAGGAGCATGTCATAGATTATCTGAGCCGAAACCTTATTGACGCAGAGATTCGGTATTCTCATGTCGAGAAGCTTGCCTTAGCTACCGTACATGCGGTGCAGCGTTTGAGACATTATATTCTCCTTCGCCAGACCTTGGTTGTTTCCCATGTCAATCCGTTTCAATTCGTCCTCACACGTAGGATGATTGGGGGAAAGTATAATAAATGGATTGTCATCCTGCAAGAGTTTGATCTCGAATTTGTTTCGGCAAAATCGAAGAAATATTTAATATTTGCAGAGCTCATATCGGATTTTCTGAGCGAGGCTCAGGAGTTGGTATGTGAAGATACGTTCATTGATGAACACATTTTCTTAATCTCAACGGCTGACCCATGGTATGGGGATATCATAGTATATCTGCAAACACAGAGGACCCCTACTCACCTCTCACGAGATGAACGACGACGATTACATCACATCTCCAAGAACTACCTCATAGTGGACAATACTTTGTACCGCCGTGGATTAGATTCCCTTTTACGACATTGTTTAACTCATGATGAGGCTGAGGTAGTGCTTAATGATTTCCACGGAGGGGCGTGTGGTGGTCATTTATCTGGGATTTCTACAGCTCAAAATATTTTGAGAGCGGGTTATTTCTGGCCATCGATCTTCAAGGATTGTATTGAAGTGGTCAAGAGGTTCCACCCTTGCCAGGTGTTTGCATGTAATATGCGCTCGAAGCCTGCCCCATTACACCCTATTATCACCATCGGTCCCTTCACCAAATGGGGGCTTGATTTTATGGATTGCAACCCAGCTTCAGCTGGGGGGCACCATCATATCATAGTGGCTACTGATTACTTTACGAAATGGGCTGAGGCAATGCCTACAGTAAAATCTGACGGTGAGACATCCACTCACTTCGTATTCAACCAAATCATTTCTCGGTTCGGGATTCCGAGAGAGCTTGTCATTGACCATGGCTCGCACTTTTAGAACCGTATGATGGAAGAGTTGGCGTCCAAGTTAGGGTATAAGCAAGAGCACTCCTCTTCTTACTATCCTCAAGCAAATGGACAGGTTGAAGCAGTGAATAAATCACTTAAGTCCATTCTCCAATGAACCATCACACAAAGCAAGACAAATTGGCATATTATGTTATACCCTGCTTTGTGGGCATATCGAATCGTAGTAAAGACTGCCACTAGTTTTTCTCCCTATCAGCTTGTGCATGGAGTGGAGTCAATATTGCCGGTTGAATGCGAGATTCCTTCGTTAAATTTAGCTGTGGAACTCTTACCAGACACTTCACCTTTGGAGGAGCCTTTGGTTCGCCTTGAGCAGTGTAGAGATGCCTTGGTGACTCTAGAGGTTAATAAGCATCGCGTAAAGGCCCAATACAATAAGTCTGTCCGTCTGAGAGTGTTTAGTGAGGGAGACTTGGTCCTTTTGTGGGATCAATCAAAAGAACCCTTGGGGCCAGGGAAGTTCAATCCTATGTGGCGTGGTCCTTACGTGGTCAAGCGTGTGTTAGAGAAGGGTGCCTACGAGTTAGTGGATTACAAAGGGAGGGCCTTGGCGGAGCCTAGAAATGGGATCTATCTCAAAAAATACTATGCATGACCTTTAGCCAAGGCTGCTTGTTGTATATTATTGTACATCTTTTTTACATAGTTAGGTCTTGTTTATCGTGATCGGGTTTGTGATTAGTTTCCATTTCTTGTGGCAAATGTCAATGGAATATTCCACCTACATAGGATTCGCGGATGGTGCAAGCCGTCACACTCAGCACTCAGCCTCAGCTGCTTGGGTGACTTATACTCCTATGGGTCAAGTACTGTCTTCAGGAGGTGTATGTCTACGACCATATTCCAACAATGTTGCTGAATATAGTGCCGTTATCGAGCTTCTACAGGATGCCATTTCGCATGGTGTTCTCTCTCTTGAGGTACGTCTTGATTCAGAGTTAGTAGTGTCACAACTCAATGGTTTGTACCATGTTAGAGATCTGACATTATTGAGGAGATTCTTACGTGTGAGATTGTTAGAACGACAATTTGAGAGTATAACATATATACACATTCCAAGAAATTATAATCATGTTGCTGACTCATATGCTAACTACGTGTTAGATTGGCATTTGTTTCATTCATCATAAATTAATCATAAACACAATTTTTACACATGTAAATAAATAAACCATAAAACTTTTTTATATAAAAAATGTGGTAATACATAGTGTCATAATACAAAATTGGGGCTTTGAAAGCCACCATCATATAAACGATAATACAAAATAGATACACTCCCAGGTGTCTAGTCCTGTGGAGGTGGAGGAGGGTTGTGATCATGATATGTCACCACGGCTCTAGCTAGCCACCGGAATAAATGCACCCATGCACATGGTACACCCACCACCTATCTATGCATAGCCTTAGGCAAGTCCTCGACTTGCGCCATGGGAACCCTGCGAGTTAGTCACACGAAGTTGGTATGGATGCTTTGGAGCGTTCGCTCCGCATCCACACCGGTGATATCGTCTCCTCTTCCCCTCTGTCTATGACGTGGGAAGCCATCTGGTCACTGTGGTCCCACATAAGCACATGAATGGTAGATGTCATTATGTATTGTCACCCAAAACCATGTCTTTTTGATTCCATATAATCAAGAAAGAAAAAAAAAATTTAAATACTTCAAAATTTTCAAAAAGAGTAAGGGTCGAGATTCGTTACCTATGTCTCCATATGCTGATCCTGGTGGCAATGGCATGTCCGGATCCCCCCGGAAATCTATCCCTACATAGGGGTAGTCATCTATGGCAACAATCTGTCGTCGCCACCATGGAAAAAAGTCAGCTGGATAGGGGTTGGCCACCCTACCACCCCCTAGTCTACGCATCGCGTCTGCCCAACGTCGTTGGGCCGGATCTCGAACCCCGTGGAGAGGAACATAGACTCTAGGGCTCAATCCTGGAACATGCTTGAAGAAAAACGTGCTCAAAATGCTGTTGAACCTGAAGTTTCGTATCCTACCTACCTTACACTCACTGAGCTGATGTTTCATGTTGCTTAGTAGTGAAGTACTCCAATCGTAGATGGTCGGTGTCATACACTCCACCGCATAGAACATCAGTGGCTGAGAGGCTTGATGGAGTGATGCTAAGCCTGCTATCCTGCCCAGCATCAGTAGTATGGCCTTTAGGCCCAGCACCTGTATAGCGTTGGTGGGAACTTGGCTCCCCACTTTCTCAGTCTCTGGGTAGCAGTACAAAACTATGTACTCATCGATAGTAAGCCCATGACCTAGCCCTCCTCGGGCACGAAGGTTCACCATCTCCCCTCGTCTAGATAGACCTGTGATAAAATAGATATCCTCCACCTCAATGGTGAGGGACATATCTTCTATTCGGAAGGACTCTGAGTTTGGATCCCAATAGTCTACCAGCATCTGTAGCAGTCCTAGTTTGGCCCTCAAGCCACCTAGGCACCAAAACTTGTAGAGTCCGCACCTTCTTAGAGCTTCTTGAGCCATTCTGTCAGCCCTTACTGCTTCCTCTACTTCACCATGCTCGCGTTCTCACCACTCTAGCACCATCCTGCATGAGAAATTGACCAAATGTCCATTAGATTCTTGTAAATCCTTTTGTGCGGCGTCATACATGGCTGTTTTTCAAATAGCCGCGTATGTACGCGGTTTCTAGCCCCTTTTCCGCGTATAGCCATCCCTATACGCAGAAAAATCTTCGATACCCGTGTGGGCCGCAGCGCTCATGTAGATTTGGCCTTAAAAACCTCATTTGACCATGAAAACTTGTAAAAATTATATTGAAATGCAAGCAGAGAGCATGAGTAAATACCTGGAAGAAACGGTTGTGAATTCCGCCGGCTGGATCTCCTGGAATTTGCAGTTGAAAATCAGAGCTCCAATGGGTAAAAGTTTCAAATGATTTCTATTTTTTACTATTGATAGAAAAATTTTCAAATATTTGAAAATTTTTACCCCCTTTCCTATAGTTTTGACCGTTTCTAACCATTTTGGACCGTTTCTGACCTAATCTGTGATGTAGAAGACCGTTTTCAGCGCCATTTCAGCCTTTGGATTGACCCGTTCGTACTGATCTCAGGTATAACATCTACACTAGCATATAGGTTAGGTTCACCACCATTTGCATTTTGCATGACCTTATGACCATGTCACTATATCCTTAGGTACGAACCCACTCTATTATGTCACGGAACCTTCTTGCTGCTATAGAAGTGGCATGATATGAGTGGTAGAGCCTCACCTTACATGGGTACCCTAGTTAGCACCGTATTTGCATTTGGTTCCCATGCCGATGTTTCTCCCTTTAGGGTGTGGGAGTCTGTTGTATAGTATTGCCATGACATTTAGCAAGAGCCTCATACTCCTCTTGATCTTATGCTAGCCATGATCCCTCGGAATCCCTTATATCAAGTTGTGGATGCATTATCATGAGCTTTGCCTGTCTTATTGAGCTTTATGCCGGCTCCCCTGACATTGCGTTTCAGCCATATAGCCCGATCTTGTCTCATGTCTAGCCATGTAGAGCCTTTCTTTATATCCTTCGCAACTTGATTCCCTTTTTTACCGGGAGGGGATTTTCCCCCGAGTGTCGATATCCTACACATGTATCCTTGCATTGAGCATAGGTATGTTCCATTGCTTGGAACTAGTTTGTTTGCCTTCATGACACTCATCTCCTCCTAGTTTGTAACTATAAAGCTAGTTTATTCTTTTTTCAAGATTTTCAAATAACTGAAAAAGACCAAAAAAATAAAAAAACCAAAAAGCCGAACAAGAAAAGATATTATCTTTGGAAGTTGTCGAGTCGTGTCGCCTTTGAACAGAGCACTGTATATCACATCCATTGGTTGGGTTATAGTTTGACTTTAGGAGCTGTACTCGTTTATCTGAGTTTTATCTCCACCGACTGGTTATGCTTCTAGTCCCTATGGATCCTCTATTGATGCCTCCTACGTCATAGAGATGTCCCAGTTTGTATATTGAGTCTATGCTGCCTTCATTCAGTCACCATACACCGTTATGCTCTTGTTTGAAGGAAGTTGAAACCTGAGTCGGCCATTCCTCAGTTATCTTGACTTTGCATGTCGGCCATTCCCGGTACAGTTACTGGTTTGTGCACCTTATGATCGAGTCCTTCCACATTATATAGCCTTGCTGAGTACCTCATGTTGGATGATGGGGGATGCCCTAATGCCCTCCTTCCAACGGATTTCATCCCATTGACTTCAGATCATTTATTCTGGGATTGGAGTCTAGAGTCATTTTGAGTGCCTTGAGACTTGTAGTCATCAGTGGCAGGTTCTCTCGCCATCGACAATTTTGGGAATACATCAATGTCCCCTGATCGATGGATTCTTTCAAGTGTTCGACCTCAACACATTTATTCACACTTGTTAGTTTGCACTCTAGTACCTTGATTCCCATTTTCATTATTGGTGGGTGATCTCACGTCTGTTAACGGTATACATCAATGATCGGTAATCAGACGATGGACTACTATGTTCGACCTCGACACCTCTATTCGCATAGTAGGAAATGTACTCGTCGCGGTGTGTGTAGAAGACCTTCCAGATTGGTGGCACCCATTATATGCTACCTCCTTGATCGTGCCAGTGTTCATGAGATTTCAGCTCTCGTGACTTGTTCCAGTATATGTCAGACATTTCCAGCCACTATGGAGATCTTGATCTATTGTATATCTTTAGCCTTTGTGGAGATCATGGTCCTTTGTATATCTTTATCATGGAGATTCTGATCTATGTATATTGTATGTGGCGATGACCACATATGTGTTATCATGTTTCATGCCTATTCATGGCCATTGTACTCTTATGTATCCGGGACTGCTATATGTATTTGCAGTTATATGCAGAGTTGTATTATTGTACTATGTTGATTGGGTGGCTGGTCTTCCATTTGGGTACCTTCATCACTCCACTTCTAGGATGGACTTATAATGTATTTCGGCCATCATATAACCCCTCTGATCTCATACATTAGGAGGCATCTGTTATAGCGGATTTCACCACACTAGGTGAATCACACATTGTATGGCCTTCCCCTGTCCCGCTACAGACTCATTAGCCCCTATGGACCACTTTTTGTCTTTTGATGTGTCCTTGATCATCCCTAAAAAACATAAGAAAAGTGATATACGTGGCTTTTACCTCGATAACCATGTACATACGTAGATATTCCCCCTATAGTCGCATACGTCGGGATGTGTACATAATCCAAATCCTTTTGGAGCATTCCTTGACTTGGATCCGACTCATATGACTCCTGGCCTTCCATATTCCTTGAGATCGCACGTATTTGACCTTTCAGTATCCCTTTGAAAAGCTATATAAGGAACCCCTTAAGACATTGAAAGAATAAGAGAGAATTGAGAGTAACGAAACTATAGTCCATTGTTGCTAGAACTTATGCTTGAGTCTGCATCCCTTTGTCCCTTGGAGCACTGTTGTGTTCTTCCCAAGCTTGCCTTTTGCTAGTGATCTTGCTATCTGAGTGATGGAGGATTGAGGTGGTGGAGGCCCAAGTGGGGGATTCAGTTTCTCCGGTTCGCAGACGTGCCGTCAGAGGTTGTCACTCGTAATCTCTGATTCATATTAATAGAAATATCTTTTCCTGTCCAGTAATGTGTATTTGAATGAATATTGTATCCATTGGAATATGTCAAATGCTTATACATTATTGATTATATATGCTAGAATAGATCTAACACCATGATATATAGTATGCTTGTATTGTTTACTTATCATTGAGGAAGTATTATATCAATTCAAGATGAATATTGGAAAGCTCAACGGGGATCTACTTCAACCATCCGGAATAAGGTACAAGGTTCAAACCTTTAGTGTTAGACATTTTATTTCTATTGCATATTGGGAAAGATTGATTTCTGGAGTCTAGCTATCTGTTGTGGTACCCCAAGCCATAGGAATTTCTCTCCGTAACACACGGCCTCCATTGGCTTCAGACACGGCTTTAGACTATACATGTCGATTTTTATATTTGCCCAACTGAAGCACAAGCAAACTAGAAGAAGGGCCTGAGGGATTATTTAGAGGTACGGAAATGGTTTTCTAGTGCATGCATTTTTGTTTTCTGAAACATAGAGTGGTCTAGAGTTCAAATCCCTCGGGTGTTGAAGATCATACAAAATATCTGCACCTGAACATCCAAACCCCTCACACAATGTCTTCTGCAGTGGCCTTTATGGTGTCGTGAACACCTTTGTAAACAACAACACACCCTTTGGACCCCATATGTTCGTCAAAACCCGAGAAAATGCAATGCAGCAATTGCAACAAGACCAAGACCTTGCTTTACATTTCAATGCATGTTATTCAGTTTTAAGTTTATTGAAGATTTAGTTTGATCAGTTGTTGCCTTTGTATTGTATTCTTTGGGAATGCTTTTCATTTTGCACCTCTGTGAATTCTTTACTGAATTAAATTTTTTAGTGATTTGATTCTAGGAATTTGTGCACAAGATTACATGGCAGAGAGTGTTATTAGAAGCTATTTAACCATGATAGTTTGTGCCTTTTTTTTTATACTTTCAGGATGGTCAAGTTGCGGTGCTATTAGATATACTTTGTAGGCTAATGATTGAAGATGCTCTACAAAGGAAATGACCAAATCTAACCCAAGACTTATTCGTCAATGACCCAACTGAAGGAGCTGCAAAATAAGTGTCGGCTGCTAAAGATACCCCACATGCAAGGTCCTGAAAGGCTATTTATTCCCCCCAAAAATATCAATGGGAAATCATGGTAGCTTAACCCAGATCAATTGTGTTGTAAATGCTTCCAACCTAGGATTGAAACACACATACCACTTTTGTAGGGTTAAAGCCATTGGTCCTCAATGCCATCGCCTTCATTTGATTGACCTTGATTTGACACGATGTGATCTGATAATCACAGGGGCTGTGTTTGTTTGTTTGCTCGTGCTAGGAGTTCTGATTCTCGGTATTTTAGTGGTTCCTGTTTCTTTGAACAGGTTTTATCATCATGTGTGACCAACTCGTTTAGGAGCGAGACAATGTGACAATGTGCACAAGCCACTGCAATCATTTCTCATGTATTTTCATAAAATATGTCAGACAATGTTTTCCTTTTAGTTGCTAGTTCTTCCTTCTCATTGAAATTTTGCTTAGATTGAAGGTAAGACAAATGATGGACGATTGTTTTTAGAACGATTAGTTCCAAAACTTCTACATGAACATTTAACAGGAAGGATTAGTGAACAGAAATAGTATCAGATCATTTAGGGATCCATATATCCTCTTGGATGATCAAGAAATTTGTTAAAGAAAAATCTAAAGGAACTATATTAAGCTCAAATGCCTATAGATTTCTTGTTTTCTGTTGATCAGTGCAGTGGGCTTCTAATTTCCATAGGTATATGACCTGTGGCTAAAACTTGCTTTGAAAATTGTGCGTCATCGAATCAACTTTTCGATATTGTCTTTTTTAATGGCATTGTCTTTGAAAATTGTCGATTTCCATTCCATCTATGAGAAGAATTGTCCTTGCTTGAAACCATCTATTCATTTATAATCTATATAAATCATCTATGGATGGAAGGTTTAGAGGAGTTGATATGTGGAGAATTCAAAGTTTGTGTGATTCAATGCAACAAGAGATAAGTTCAACACAGGACGGGTAGAGCATTTTACACTTGCAATAGAGGTTGTGCGCACTTGTCAATCCTTCAAATGATGACACAAATTTAACATGGTTAACAACCAATGCATGGAATGATAAAATAACATCCTTCTCATTCTTCCATGACTCAATAAAATCATTAGTATAACATTCACTAAGACTAGAAAATGCAAAGTACATTAATTTCATGGCATTATCTCTATATACTTCTAAAAGTGGACAATTATCCCAAACAAGGTCAAAAGGTAATTCCTACTCAAATTCAAGCTGCCCCACAATAGCTTTAGGAAGCTTGCCATATACTCTAAAATATGTACAACAGACCATAAGTACATAAGCATCCAAATTTCTCAAATATGGAAATGCAGTGAAGATGCTGATAAACTCTGATTTCCCTTTGCCATAATTTTTAGATGAACAGTAAAGGAGTTCATCAATCCATGTCATGGCTTTATGCATGCAGTTTGACATAGATATAAAATTAAGCATCTACAAAACAATGTCCAGGACCAATGGAACAATTTTATCAGCACATGCATTCTGGCATAATGCTGTGATTGCAGACTTGTAAGCTTCCAATCTCTGATCCATTTGAAGCCAACTATTTATAAAGAGAATCCATAGTTCATATGAACATTTATTGTGATGCATCGGATGATGAAACATATCATCCGTTCCTATCACCTTCTCCTTTTTGTAAAATATATGAAGGTACGCCACCCACACAACTACAGAGTTCAGATTAGTCTCAATTGCTCGTGATAAAACATACAATTTTTTTTTCCTGCCATCTAATTTATCAATATTGTTGTCAATGTTCATTGAATCGATCGCTAACTCCAGCTAGCATTCCATGTCACCAAGTTCTCAAAAAATGTGTTTCTGTGTATCATCTGGTTTTCCAATTGTAATAGAAGTATATAAACAATTAGGAAGTCGGTTGTTATTGTCAAGCATCCACTTCCTAATAGTTGCACTGTGTAAACACGACATGTCTGAAGGTAGAAGTATCTTAATCAAAAATGGAATAGAGAAGGACTGGCAGAAACCCAATTTCCAGAAACGCCAAGTGCCGCGAGCTATCAGGTTACCCGCCATAGGACTATCTGCTTTTAAAATATGTGGCCCATTTTGATAGATTGGCACTTTCAGTCCATGGCTGCTAATGCTGTGATGCAACAAGCTTCGTGACACTATAGATTGCTCTACAAGGAAAATTTGAAGACCCAATTGCCCCACGACATACTTGCAATTCTTTATTTCCATGAATTTTTAACTCGTGGTGTCCAAAAGAACCATCAATATCATCGTTACTATACTTATTTAGTTGTTCAGAAACTTGAGAAGGAGTTAGGTTGTAGTCTTTAGGATGTTGCCATGGAAAATCCTCATTATTGCATTTCTCACAATGCTCAAAATTACAAAGTGGCCAGAAGGGATTAATAAACATGACTGCGCATAATTAATTTGTTAGGCACTCCATTTGCAGTAATGAGATCAGAGTAAATCCTGTGTGACTTAAACATATCTAAAGGACTCTCATAAAGGATAAACTTTGTGACATGTTCTGGTGAAATTTGCAAAATGGGTTGTACCTTTTTCCCAGAAGCATTTGCTAACATACCATGTGCAGTTGACAGAACATCCTTTTGATAGTGGGATACAACCTTTAGTTCTGATGAGGAGTTCCAAAAATCACCCTTGAGTGATTGACTGGTAGCTTCTTCAAAACAGTTTGTGATCACTGCCTTGATCTTTGTCTCAGAGGAGTTTTCTTCAAGGGTCTTTTGAGCAAAACCTTGCCTTAAGGTAACACTGTGTACACATTGTTTTGTGTAATCTTGATCTTCCATATTACCCATACAAGAAGATATAAATCCACCTGTAACAGTTAAATCTGCAATAACTGCAAAATCAAACATCTCAAGCTGTTCACATTTTGTGTTTCCACCAAAGTGACCTGATGTTGCACGTTCTTCATAAAAACATTTCCATATAGTATTTTATTTTCTGATGGCACAACCTTCATCCACACTGCTCCCAGAATGAGATTTCTCCTCATTCATTTCTTGAAACTTATCCTTATTATACACAATGCTAGACGAAGGCATCGTAGATCTATTAACATTGATATTTTGACACTCTATACTACTAGAAAGGGAGTTGTCACTATGGAAAGTACTATCACTGTCTTCCTACATATCATTGTCAATTGTCTTACCCAAGTGTCAAGCAGTTTTTGTTTCCACAGCCTCTCCAGGAATTGCACAAGGCCTTTCAGGTGATTGAGAAGGATGACAAGCAAATGCTTGTTGTTTTCATGTTAATTGAATGACATATTCCTCATGATCATCGTTCTAACTATGAAATGACTCTGTACTTGTTTATGCACCTCAACTTGCAATGATCTATTCTTTGGTTTTTTCTGTTGGAGATAAATAATCTAAAACCAGATGGTCCTTTGAAGCAAATGCACCATCGGCACCATGCTCAAAATGTGGAAATTGTTTAACGAGTTCTCTCCTCTAAGGCAAACGGTTAGGTAGGTAGCAAGATATTCATGGTATCATTATAAGAAAAATGACTGAGAGATGGGTTTATAGCACACTATCATCCTATAAACAAAAACAATGGGCTTATTTGACTTACAAAGGATGGAGTCCCAATGACAGAAACAAGATCCACCCAATAGCACACTATCGTACTATAAATAGAAACAATGAAGTATAATGAGATGAGGCCAATGAAGTATAATGAGATGAGGATTTATTATTTGAATGTGATTTTATTTCATTTAATTTATTGACTTTTCCTAAATTTGTGGATAAGTCAACCCAAGATAATTGAGAATCTAGGTTAGCTTAGGGTTCTTTTAAGTTTTATATTTGACTCTGAATTTCCCAACTATCTTTAAATAAAGGTTCAAAGAGTTGAGAAAACGACCTAAATGAACTAGCAAGGGGTATGCCCAAAGTTTTGAAGATTATTATTCTAATTTAGATTTTTACCATCCTTGTGATTGTTTGTTATAGGGTTTGACAAAAAAAAATTGTTGACAACGGGGGATTCTTAAGTGATAGAAGAGTTAGGAGGTTGATATCCTAAGATTGGTTTATTTTTTCCATGTAGATTATTTTTCATATTTCCATTAATGTATTTGATATCCACTCATATTGGTACTAAAAATTGATTGCATATGCATGGATAGATCTAGCACTTCATAATCCAATCCTAAGCTCATTTCTCTTTTTCATCTTTTATGATATACTTGGCTAAGTTTGTATAGTCTTGTAAACATTGTTGAAGTTTGGATTCATTTCTGTTCTAAGTATTTATAGTGGCTTGAAAAATAAATGTCATCCTAAAGTGACTTATGATCCATAACCATAAATGTACATCACAAGTAACTCTCTTGAGTTTTCTCAAAGATTTAAAATCTAGTGACTTAGTATCTCCACCCCCACTTATACAAAAAAGGAAATAAGTGATAGCGGTGACTCTCCCTTCAAACATAAAGTAGACATGGAGATACTTCGGTGGAGAAACTTGAAGCAAACGTAGTAAGAGTAGGGAAGAAGGTTGGATAGTTTTCCTAAGAAAATTCAAAATTAGCTTGAAATTGAGTTTGGATAATAATTCAAGCAACTAATAAAATCTAATGGTGTTGATCACTTTACTCTCAATAACCCTAGAAAAAGGAATGGCTATTACATAAGTTTACAAAATCTAACCATAAATGTACATCACAAGTAACTCTCTTGAGTTTTCTCAAAGATTTAAAATCTAGTGACTTAGTATCTCCACCCCCACTTATACAAAAAAGGAAATAAGCGATAGTGGTGACTCTATCTTCAAACATAAAGTAGACATGGAGATACTTCGGTGGAGAAACTTGAAGCAAACGTAGTAAGAGTAGGGAAGAATGTTGGATAGTTTTCCTAAGAAAATTCAAAATTAGCTTGAAATTGAGTTTGGATAATAATTCAAGCAACTAATAAAATCTAATGGTGTTGATCACTTTACTCTCGATAACCCTAGAAAAAGGAATGGCTATTACATAAGTTTACAAAATCTCCAAAATCATCAGAGTATGGACGACAGGTTCCATGCAGATTAAGACAACCCATTTACAAATGAAACCAAGCAAGGGAAATTGTAACCAAGTTTGATAAAATCTCCATTAAACTCATACAAGGGGCTTTGGCTAAAGCATGGTCACTTCCCACCATTTAGCCTTCTTTCGTATAATGGAGATAATACAAAGTTGCATATCTTAGAATACTCTCGTGCGTCTTGGGTGACCCATAGATCTTGAAAGTAAGAATGCAAAGTGTGAAGGATGGCTTCCATGTGTGTTGAAAATAGGATAAATATGATTATGCACATATGTAGTCCATTAGATATGATTCCATATAGAAGGGGGCACCACAGTGCGTGGGTGATTTAGCCTCATAGATACATTGTACAAGGTTATTTGATATGGGGTATGCCTAGCAATTGAACATTGTCCCATTCTTTTGCACTTCATTAATGATCAGAATCAAACTTAATCATATGTGCTTGGTGCCCGGTCTCCCATACAAGTGGTTTATTAGCACCACCAGGTCTCTGAACTCTACTTGCATATTTTGGACCAAGTACACCTTACTCAAGGTAGTCTAGAATGGTTCAAACCTTAATGATGTCATGTAAATTATGCACCTTTTATATTATTGTAACCATTTGGGGATTGCTGACATTGTGTGAGGTGGTAACTTATAGATTGTCTAAAGAGCGGTGGCAATGAATCACGTAATTTTTTTCCTGCTCTACGACTTTAAGGTTCGGTTGTCTACATTAGAATTCTCAATCAGATATTTTATTATGTCTATGCTTGGAAACAACTCCTCCTTGGCTCCTGCTTTGTGCAACCGGTAGATCTTGACATTTTAGTCTATGTGGTTTTATCCTTCGTTTATCTGTCTACCAGTGCTAGTTTGTGGCGATACAATGTCGTTGTACATGTTGTAGAGAGAATAAGAAGTTGGTTTATAGGCGGTTCATAGCAATAACACCATGTCCTTTAACAAGTAATATGGATCCAATCTTCACATTTATTCAATCATTCAAACACTTTAAGCATACGCATTAGATCATCCTGAAGTTCAATACCCAAAATTGATCTCACAACCCTTTTTAGAAGGAAGGTGTAGACAAGTTGGTCTATATCGTGAAACCTATATCAACTGTCGCAATTGGTCCATGTGAAAATGGTAAACGCTTGTTCCAACTGGTAAATGTCTGAAACCGACACTGCTCTTGCTACTTTAATCCCACTACTGTAAGCATTTATCACAGACATCCTTTTTCTACTATAAGTATGGAATTCAAGATTACCGTCTAATTACTATTGGCTTGGAAAAATGGGAAAAATGATAAATGTGGAACCCAATTGTTTATGGTATAATATAGTAAATGTTTAGTCACACAGTTGATGGATATGGATAATGCAGTGCTCCTATTGCATTGATTTGTCTTACAAATGTTTTTTATGTGATATTTGTTAATACATCCTATTTTCAACAATAAACTTTTGTTATTCCTTGTTAAGAAAAAATAAGTTAGAGGTACTGTTTGTTTCATAATTTCAAATTCAGTTATTTTGTGATTGGTTTTCACTTTTTAGTCTAGAGTAGCAAAGCATGAGGGTCTCTCTTGTCTTTGCATGAGAAAAAGAAATCCTTAAATTATAAAGTGAGTTCTGATTTTTTTAAATTCTGATTATTTCAGATGTTTATAATCTACACATAATGCAATTATAGATAACACAGGAAAAGACAAAGGGATGGTTCTTGCAAGTGGTTTGAACATAAATTTTATGGAACTATAACTTACATCTTTTTTGTTATCAATTTATTCATCTACCTGTAACCCCTTGTATCCACAAAGTACTCTTGCATTCGAATTTTCAAGGTATGATGGGCATATATGTGTGTGAGAAAGTCCTTATCGGGGATTCTTAACTCAATGGAAATCCAAATACTCCAAACCAATAGTATGTTTCTTGCTAATTTTGCACATGCATATATCACATTCTAAAATATGAAATCAAAATCCAACAAATCTCCCTTTAACTGTTCCACTGAGCATGAATTTAGAAAAGTTGATGCTTGCAAAGCAGAGTATAAAATATCTTAAAAGATTTATGATGCTTGTTTGCTTGTGTTCCAACTTCCAAGTTGAACAACTACAACAAATTGACATCTTTACAATCTGCACCAAGTGGAGATCACAAGTATATGTTAACATAATAGGATGTCCAATTCCTTTTTATCTAGTCTAAATATCACCTCTTTGCATTCAGTACACTTTGCAAGCATTTAATTTAAAGGTCGATATGTTCATACCATGGAAGTATTTTTTATCAACAATTGTAATTGTCACATGTGGTTAAGATGGTTTGATCTTACGACCATTATTTCACTCTCTTTGGAATGTTTGAATTTGTAATAGTAGTATTCTAGGTGTATAAGAAAATATGGTATTCAGAGAGTGTCAATGTAAATGGGATGTCCACTTATTTTGCGAGTTACTGTCTGATATTATGCATTTTTTTGAGGAATCAAGTGGCACCACAAGATGGAAGATAGGAATATAAATGAAATCATAATTGTTGAAGGAGATCAAGGTGAATGTTCAGATGCAATAGTTGAGATAAAGGTTAAAACGCTGGATTCACAAACTTACACTTTAAGAGTCGACAAGTGTGTAAGTATTTTTATTTCCTGGTCATCAATGCTTTTAATTTTATTTGGAGTTAAAAATGGATGAGTTCACAATAATTTCAAAGTTGTTTGGCTCCAAATGCTTATATTCTATTACAACTTTTATGATAGCATTCAAAAAAGAAAAGCGCAAAGTGGAGGGAACATTAGAATATTATATTTTTGTACTTATTTATTTCTGTATCTTACTTCAAGGTGTTCGCCACATGATATCATTACATTTTCTCTATTGCTGAAAAGATATTACTGAAAAGACATTATCCTTTTATTTTTTAAATATTGTTCTTTCAAATTTGACTTGGCTTGTATAATGCATTTTTATAATTTCTTTAGTCATCATCAATTGAATTTCAAGGTTTAATACCTCTGAAGTTATGTTGCACTTGTGATCTATCTATCCTGAATCCCAAAGTAAAATTTTAATCCTTCTCATGGCGAGATTCAAGTTTGCTATCATATGTTCAACATGTGGGTTAGGGTTATTCTAAAAATAACAGATGTTGTCCCCTAGGTTGGATTTCATTGTAAAACTAGTTTGCAATATTTTATATCTGGACACTAGAAGAAGAGAACTGAATGTTATTCTCTTTCAATTTCTTCTATTTGGACCATAGTCATTAGCTTCGGAATCATCAATAAATTGACATGGCAAAAGAATCAAAGTTTTGAATTGGATCAAGAAAAACTCAACAAATATAAAATAAATATATACAAATATTTTGAATTAAAAACACTTTTCATGGATAGGTGACCAAACAAAATGATATCTTGCTTATCCTAGATATCTTGTCTAGTTTTTACCTAGATCCATAAAAGTGACAACTTTCTAGATTTTAAGTATGTGATCCCCATTCTACTAGTTGTTGATAATTTTCTATAGTTGAAGCAAAAATTTGATTCTAATATTATGATATTTAAACAATCCAAGAAAAAAGACGGTGATGTTGAGAATACTGAGAATTTGGATTCTAATCATCTAAATCGTACAATGCACATGTTGGTTGTTCCTGAAGGGTACATAACTACTGAAGAGTATAAAAAAACTATTAACATAGTCTGCAACTTCATTCAAATGAATCTTACCTCAACTGTTGTACAAGCTCTTCTCCAACTATGTGCAAGACTAAAAAGGGTGCATGTCATAGCATTGTGTTTCCTTGAAAGAGGTGGATTGGTTTCTTTTCTCATCTTTCCTACTAGTTTCTTATTTTCAGGGTTTAACAGTGTTGCATCAACTATTGTTTTTCATATTCTTGAGGATCCTCATATGCTTCAAGCATCTATGGAGTCATAAATTTGACAAGATATTGTAGCTGCTTTAAATCAAAATATAAGTGGAAGGTTGAGTCCTCATACTTTTATCTCAAACTTAGCTCTTGTTATCTCAAACTCAGCTTGGTTGAGCTGAAGGTTATTTCTTGTTTGATCCATTTCATGTGATGCCTATTGAAAACGTTTTTGGGGAAAATCGATGATAGGGAAGTACTACCTCTATCTATAATATTATAGGAAGGACAGATGATTGTGGAACGACATTTCAACATCCAATTCTCATTAGACCATCTACCCCATTTAGATCAGTTTTTCATTGATCAATATGTAATTTTTAAAATTTCTGGTTGTTCAACATCTTCTAGATTACAAATTGTTTTTCTTGGATTCAAACTTTAGAATTCATAGTTTAAGGACATATATAATGTAATGTGTCTATGATTGCAGATAATGATAGGGTTGTAGAAGAGAGTACTATTGAAATTACTTCAGATCCATCCCATTTGGATTATATTTACTGAACACTTCAAAGTGGGTGACCAATAAATCATTTGAGTAGTTGAGTTGATGATAGTCAACAACTTAGAGGATTGAGTGGCACTACAATAGAATTAAGAATTGAGGATAACTTTGTTTCTTAGTTATAGAGGGCTCAACTAGTTGATGACACTCGATCAAATTAGGCTCATGATACCACCAAATCACAAGAAAAAGGTGATGCTACTACCTCACAAGCTACAGATGTTGGTACTATAATGATAGAAACTTTACAATCATAGGAAAATGATATACAGAGAACCAAGGAACGTAATCAATCCCATGTTGAAGATAATACAATCTTTCATCCTTTGTTGACCATTAAATACTCAAAGTTGTGTATTAATCCTTTTTACCATTATAGAGGACTCTATAAGTTAGGTTCCCAAATTCTTAAAGGGTTCTAGCTCAATGGAAGAGCGCTTTCCTTACAAGCAGGAGTTTGGTGGTTCGATTCCTCCATGCCCTAATGATATCATAATATTGGTTAAAAACAATTAAATTAGTAAGTAAAAAATAAGAGATAGGTGACCAAACAAAATGACCAAAACTCGTATATAAAATTACTAAAAATGACTAAATTAGTGACCAAAGCATGAGAGATGTGAGACTAGGCATTAAAAAGGATGCAACACGTGGTGCTAATGATGAAGCCAAACATGACATTGATGTGGTAGCAAAATAAGACATTACTTTAGATGCAAAACATGGCGCTACATAGGAAGAAAAATATTGTGCAACAATAGAAGAAATATTTGGCGTCATTTTGGTAGCAAAACATGATGCAAAAAAGGAAGCAAAAATTGGTGCAAATTTGGAAGTAAAACATGGTGCAAAATGGGATGCTAAAGTGGTAGCAAAAATGGATGCAATATTGGATGTTAACATGGTGCTATTAAGGATGCAAATATGGTGCTAACGGGGGTGTCATTTAAGAAGCAAAAGAAGACCCTTGCTAGGAAGCAAAATATGACGTTATTTAGGAAGCAAACCTTGACGTTGTTCAGGAAGAAAAGTTGGACGCTATTATGGAAGAAAACCTCAACGTTGTTTAGAAAGCAAAGTTGGACACTATTCTGGAAGAAAAAAGAGAGATGCTATTTTGGATGCTATTTAGGAAGCAAAAAAAGATTTTTTTGAGACGCTTTAAGTTTTGTCCATGACGCGTCCCATTCAGTGTCTAGTTTGACCACTAAATGTAAAAAAAAAACACTAAAAAGGGATGCTAAATGGGATGCTAATTCCAGGATTTATTGTAGTGGAAGAAGAGAAAGAAACGAAAAGAATAGACATGATGAATCAGATGCTTTCTTTGGAAACTAATACAAATCCAATTATAGAGGATACATCGGTTCATCCTATTAATCCAGCACAAGAAAAAAGGAAGCATTTAGTAGAGGGACCTTCAATTTCCATAATATTTTTTGAACAAGCACCCCATGGAAGTATTCAAGAAGAAAAACATAGGTGCTCATTAGGGGATGTTTCAAATCCCACATCAAGTCAAAGTGATAAGTTACCATCTCAATACGAAGCTCATGAATAGGCATTGGACATGGAGCCTACTATTGAAGAGGCGTTCGACATGGAGCCTACTATTGAAGAAGAAAATATTATTTGGACCATCGATGAGGATGTTGGAATTCCACCATCCAACTACCAGGAAGAGAATGAAGGACAACAAGTTGCCACTGAAATTCTAGAGCATATTGTTTATGTGCTAGATGGTAGAGATCCAACCCCCTTACCTTCATTAGAAAGCACACGTCGAAGAACTCCAAAGCGTATACAATTTGATGAAGGAATCCTCAATTCCATTGAAGGTACACTATCTAAACGTAGTATTGCTTATCAAACTCAACAGATACTGAATAAATATTTTGTTTCTAAATGTGATGGAGATAAACGTAGATTATTTTTATCATTGTTAAAATCTAGGGGCATGAATATTGTTAGGAAATCGTTAGGGCTAAAGATGATAAAAACTTCTGGACCAAGTTCTTATATAGTTAAAATCTTAGTAGATTCCTTTGGTAAAATTGGTAAGAACACATGGTAAAAGGACCGCAATGCGGCTCGTCGTGTGTTGTCACAAGCAATTGTAAATAAGAACTACATCTAAACTAGTTAATTTGAATGTAAAAATCCTTTGTAGGTATTCTATTAGAAGAGAAAATCTTGACACAATCGCCCAGATAGATTTTTGGGCTTTTATTGGTCAGTTGTCACGTTGTGACATGAAGCTAGTTGATGCAGTAAAGGGGCCAGTGCAGAGTTTTTGGCATAATCACACAAGGCCTTCTTTGAACTGGAAGGATGTACTAAAACTGAGAAGGGGTTCAAATGACCGTGAACCACATATTAAGCATCTTCTTGATATAACACATACAAAACTATATGATAAATTTAGGAATGAACATAGACAATTGAATTTGGGGAAAATATCTTTTGAGAAATGTAAGCCCTAGTATGTTAGAATAATACTCTTTGTAACACTTGTTGTTGTAGATACCATGTAGAATATGAATATTACTATGAAACATTTTTGTACATTCATCATGTGTTTCATACTAACCATGTGCAAGATTGATTCGTGACGTGGATTTTAGCTAGGGGAGGGCCTCACCCTCCTGTCCATTTCCTGGTGACCTCCATCTATGATGGTTTCTAAAGCTAGGGTTTCACTTAGTAGGGGACAATGCAGTCATGCCAATGAGGGACGAATTTTGAAAGCCATGGACGGTGGGGATGCAATTGGCATTGCCATATTTCCCATGCCCAAACATGCTAGCAGGATTTGATGAAATTCAAAATTAGGGCTCCGTGAGGTTTCTTGCGCACTGGGCACAAGTCCACCAGGTGTCCCTGAACGGTATATGGAGGTGACCTACAACTCGCCATAGATCAATGCTCGGGCCTCCTATCAATGAACCGTTAATTCCGTTGGATTCATGACGTGGGATTTTAGCTAGGGGGGCCTCTCCCTCCTGTCCATTTCCTGGTGACCTCCATCTATGGTGGTTTCTGAAGCTAGGGTTTTGCTCAGTAGGGGACAATGCAGTCACACCAACGAGGGCCAAAGTTGGAAAGCCATGAATGGTGGGGATGTGGTTTACGTTGCCATATTTCCCATTCCCAAACACACTAGTAGGAGTTGACGAAATTCAAAATTGCGGCTCCGTGATGTTTTTTGCACACTGGGCACAAGTCCACCAGGTGTCCCTGAACAGTATCTAGAGGTGACCTGCAACTCGCCATAGATCGATGGTCGGGCCTCTGATTGATGAACCGTCAATTCTATTGGATTTGTGACATGGTATTTTAGCTAGGGGGGAGTCTCCCTCCTATCCATTTCCCGATGACCTCCATCTATGATGGTTTCTGAAGCTAGGGTTTCGCTCAGTAGGGGACAATGCAGTCACACCAATGAGGGCCAAAGATGGAAATTCATGGACAGTGGGGATGCGATTGGCGTTGACATATTTCCCATTCCCAAACATGCTAGCAAAAGTTGACAAAATTAAAAATTGCGGCTCCGTGAGGTTTTTTGCACACTAGGCACAAGTCCACTAGATATCCTTGAATTGTATCTGAAGGTGACTTGCAACTCACCATAGATCGATGCTCAAGCCTTCGATTGATGAACCGTCAATTCCGTTGGATTTGTGACATGGGATTTTAGCGAGGGGGGGCCTCTCCCTCTTGTACATTTCCTGGTGGCCTCCGTCTACAGTGGTTTCTGAAGCTAGGGTTTCACTCAGTAGGGGACAATGCAGTCACACCAATGAGGGCCAAAGCTGGAAAGCCACAGACGGTGGGGATGTGGTTGGTGTTGCCATATTTCCCATGCCCAAACATGCTAGAAAAAGTTGACGGAATACAAAATTGCGGCTCCATGAGGTTTTTTGCGCACTGAGCACAAGTCCATCAGGTGTCCTTGAATGGTATCTAGAGGTGAACTGCAACTTGCTATAGATATATGCTCAGGCCTTCGATCGACGAACCGTTGATTCCGTTAGATTCATGACGTGGGATTTTAGCTAGGGGGGAACTCTCCCTCCTGTCCATTGCCTGGTGACCTCTGTCTACGGTGGTTTCTGAAGCTATGGTTTTGCTCAGTAGGGGACAATGCAGTCACGCCAATGAGGGCCAAACTTGGACAATGCATTTCATGCCAAAGAAGGCCAAACTTGGAAAACCATATCCTTAACTAGGGTTTATTTTTTAACATGCATGGCCCATAACCATAACCCTACCAAGGAAACCCTAATCCTAACCCTAATATTATCTTACTGTCACAACTCAATTCAGAATCAATATAATGTCCAACTCAATTTTTTCAAATCCGGTGGACTTATGCTTCAAATCATGTTGATTCATGAAGTTGGTTCTTTTTCTTTGGATTGTATTGTAGTTCCTTTAATGTTGAGTGATTAGTCATTAGGTGCATGAGGTTTGTTGAATAGTGTTGCTGGTCATTGATGAAATGTGAAGCATGTATTGCACTTAGTTTTATTAAATTACACTTGACCATTGACTTAACTTGTAATTTAATGAATCCAAAATCATAATTTTTAATTAGATATATCCAATTGGTGTGCATATAGTGAGTTCATTGAAACCTTGAAATAAATTGTATTGCACTTATATTTATTAAATTACACGAGCAAGAACTTTGACTTTAGTGTGCATGTAGTGAGATCATTGAAACCTTTAAATATAATAGTTTTTTCTTTTGACATAGTGCATTAATAAGTAACAGATAATCCACACAAATCAATACAATAGATTGACACAAGAACATGTGGAAACCAAAGAACAAATTCAAAGTGAAATGTATCATTAATTTATATCTGAAATGTCGATGTACATGTCTCTAAAAGTACATATATATCCAAAAGTAACCAGAAGTACATGTGTCTCCACAACTATAAAAGACTATCCAAGCCACATGTACATGTAAGTGAAATGTCAATGTACATGTCTCCAAAAGTACATGTATCCAAAACTGTCCAAGCCACATGTACATGTAAGTGAAATGTCAATGTACATGTCTCCAAAAGTACATGTATCCAAAACTGTCCAAGCCACATGTACATGTATCGAAATGTACATATCCCATAAGACAAATCAAAACTCAAGCTTCCTCTTGTTATTTCTCGAGGTTGATCTTGTAGGCACAACTCTAGGGCCAGTGTGCATCTCTGGATCCTGAAAATTAAATATTAATTGTTAAATTCAACTAACTATGTACTAATATATTAGCTCAATAAAATACCATATCTAAATTAACTCAACAATTATCAAAATGTTAATGGACATTGCATGAAACAACTGGTCATTAATGGACATATCACCTCAGTGAGAGATTGTGACGAAGGGGATTGTGTTCCTTGTGTAGTAAATGGAGCTGTTGGTTGAAAATCAAGGATGGTCGCATCCATGGTCGAACCAGAGGGGGAAGGAACTGGTGGTGGTGGTGGTGGCTACAATCACCAAATGTTGAAATAGTTAGACATGTGCATGAATAAATATTAGACAACAATAACACACTATGTCTAGATCATTGTCAAATAGTTGTACCTCTATGTGGCTTGTTGTTATTGCAGATACCACATTGACTGCTGCATCAATAAATCCTGCTGCTGGTGGCTACAATCACCAAATGTTGAAATAGTTAGACATGCATGAATAAACATACACCAACAATAATAAACTATGTAACGATCATGTTGAAATAGTTGTACCTCTGTGTGACTTGTTTCCATTGTAGATGCAGCGTTGACTGCTGCATCAACCATCCCTGCAAGGTTTTCAATAGTAAACTCTGGCTCCTGATGCAGTAAACATGCAAATCAAACATTAACAAAACATTTTATGCATTGGATTTCAAGTTAACCAAGAAATATCATCGAAGGATATACATTACCATGGTATCAGTAGCTCCATGGTCATGGACAGCTTGACTCTTGCTAGGAGCGGGCCACCTCATATACACATGACCCTTGTACACATATGGCCTATGAGGAGATACAACTCTAGGAAATGGTCCAGGTGTTTCGGTTGGTGCCTATAGTCAACAAGAGTTCATGTAGTTAGACATGCATGATTCAACGAACATACATGTATTTAAAAAATGACATTTTTTAAATGTTTAAAATGTTTACCTCCGTCACTGCTTTTCCTCGTGAAGGATCTGACATCTGCCAGTTTAATAATTGTAAATTAGACCACAGATAGCATTAGTGAACTAACATGTACAAATTGTGGAAATTAACAAATTAATAAGTATTAAAAAACTGACATTTTTAAAATGTTTACCTCGGTGTGAGATACGATAATGGGTGCTATATGAATCTCTCCACCAACCAAGGGATCAGTGGATGGAATGTCATGCCCAGATATTTCCTCGGTCGATACGACCATGGATTCTACCTCTGTCATTGCTTTCCCCCGTGAAGGATCTAGCATCTGAAAGTTTAATAATTGTAAATATTAGACCATAAATAAAATTAGTGAACATGTACAGTATGTGGAAATTAATAAATTAACAAGTATTAAAAAACTGAAATTTTAAAATGTTTACCTCGGTGTGAGATACAGCAATGGGTGCTATAAGAATCTCTCCACCAACCAAGGGATTAGTGGATGGAATGTCATGCCCCTCTGTAGAGTGTGGAACATGGAACTCTGGGGTGTCGCTGCTGGCATAAAGCATCATTTGCAAGTTCACAAAATTAATATATTATCTCAAACTATACATATGTGTACAAAGAGGAAAATAAATGAAGAATTTATTACAATTAACCATATACATACATCACTCAAAAACCCATTGAAGACAACATCTGACGAAATACCATAGCAGGGACGACCACACGATGTGCACTTGTGAGGCTCAAAAGTAGGCTAGGAATGTGCTCATGGTGCTGCACTAGTAGATGGTCCTGCACTAGATGGGGGTACTGCACTAGTGGGTGGTACTGCACTAGAAGATGGTCCTGCACCGTGAAAACCTAGTGTATGTACCACACCAGGGAAAAATGTCCCTTCCTCACCCATATGTTGAACCATAGTGCTATGATGAACAAATTCCCATGCCAAACTCAAATATGCATCACGTGTCTGTGGAATAACACGATGTACAGGTGGGACATCTGGCCTAGGAAACTGCCTACGAGGTGCAGGATAGGGCGATCAATGTCTCGAAGCTTGGCATTGGGTTGGTTTTGGGGCATCCCCACACCGATCCCTTGAAATGACAATATATCAAAATAGTTTACGTGTTTACCCAACACGAACTCTGCATACATCTTCCGAAGGAAATACATGGGGATTTCCCTGTTGTTGTGTGGTGGCATATCAAAAACCATATACCATCTATCCATTCAGTTATCAACAAATGGATGATATGTGCACCACTCTATTGAGATATGTGGCCTATTTTCATTTGGGATTTCCCTCATGCAAGGGTCCCTAAACATTGAAAATATATGCTCTTTGGTAATTTTCAACTTTTTTATTGCATTGTAGCCAAGCCCATCAGTGTACTCTTGTTTTTTTCTTTCTCTATATGATGTAATATCATATAGTATGTTGCTTGACAATGTAATAGTCTCAACAATTTCATCCAAAGTGGATATAGGTGAACGTCAAATCCTATCACCACCACTAAAAGCAGTACTGAGTCCTCTCAACTGGGAAAGCTCATTTCAGCATTTGTGTCCATAGCCGAAACTACAATAAAAAAATCAATAAGGAAATCATTAGAAACATATACATGGTATATAATGACATCTCTTCAAAATTGAAAATGTAAATTAAGGAAAAATCAATTAAGCAATTTAATGGCATTCACTTACATACATTTAAAACTTAAAATTAAACATTTAATAATTAAATAGTGAGTTTCGTTCAACTTTTTTCTAGAAGTTAAGGCACTTATTCACCCTCATTGGTGACTTTTCCATGCACACTAGGGTTTAAACTTCTTTGAATTTAGGAATGCTATTTTGACATGTTTTGGCCTTTACGTCCCTTGGATATGTAAAAGAAAGGGGCAAGGGACTAAAGGCCAAAACATGTCAAAATAGCATTCCTAATAATCCAAATCGTGTATACATTTTAGAACTACATATCATGTACGTTTTTTGTAGTTATATAACGTGTACACGATATGGTTTCCTATCCTACATGTCCCATGACATGTCGGGCTCAGGTTGAACCATAGCAAGTGTTATGTAGCAGAAACGCGTTGTATTTTTTGGTAACGTGATCGTGTTTTTGAAAACTAGGATTGCATATAAAAGGTCCCTCATATTTTTGCACTGAACCTTTATTAAATCTCTCAACAATGACCAGGAATTATATTATTATTCTTAGTTTACTCTGTTGGAGACATTTACCACCATACACACTCTTTTTGGTCAAATTGGCCTAGTTAAACCACTATCCTAAGTATAATTGACATTAATTGACATCAGTGGAGCATTAATTGACATCATCCAGTCACACCCACGCCTACCTACATTCAAGGAGGATAACTTAGCCTTTTCCTACAGTCAAGGAGTCTAACTGGAGCACTCTAGGGGTGATCTGAGTGATATTAATGCACATAATTGCTAACCGGTGGTTACAATCAGTTCAACCAGTCAGTTAAAGTGCCTCTTCTCATTAAATATATTATTTAATGATTATTTATTATTATTTAATGATCTGAAGTCAATAGGGGTGCCTCCACCAACTTCTCATGATCAGTTCAGCTTCAGTTAACCTCAACGGGGTTCATTGAAGTCATTGAAGCACTAGCACTTGATGGTTGGCTTGCTATGACATGTGTTTGATCCAGAAGCCAAGGCTTACCACTTAATAATCCAAGTAAAGAACTTGTTGATCAAGCTTGCTTGATTGACTATGCTGGGTATGATGAAAGCCTAAAATGTGCAGGCTGTCCAACCTTACATTGCCCTTTTTTGTTTTGATTTGCAGGTTTTAATAGGTACAACTTCGAATGGACTCATCAATCCCTCTTCTCATCCCATTCACAAGATATTCAGAATGGAAGTTGAAGATGATTGCATCTCTAAAGAGATGAGGTCTCTATGAGGTGTCTATTGGACTTGGAAAAGATTCTTATCAGAATGATAATGAATGGCTAAATGACGGTGATAGAGATTCTAGAGCAATATGTCTGGCCCTTTCTCCTAGCTTGCGCTACCTTATTGGTTCTGCTGAATACCCAAAGGATCTCTGGACAAAATTGGACAGAACCTTTGGCAAGCATAATGAGGATCATAATAGCACTTTGGAGATCACATTCAGCACCACAATAGTTCTTTACTCAAAAGTCTCGGCCTCTACTCTCTTTGATGAAGTTGTTCAAGATGAAGATGAAGCAGAATCTTCTACACATTCAATTCGAATTGAAGAAAGTCTCCATGCAGTGACTCCTTCTGATGCTCAGGAACTTCATGAGATCTCTGATATCTCATCTTCTCATATTGCTGAAACAAAAGAATACATTCAAATCTCTGATATTGAAGAAAAATACTGCTGCACTTCCATGCAAACACTCACCGGTGATTTTCCTTTGAATTCTGTGCAAAATTTACCAGTAATTGCTTCCGAAAGTGAAGAGAAATTTGATTTTTCTTCCTCTAATGTTGCTGCTGGTGTGCAAATATGTAAAAAATTGGATATTTTGGAAGAAATATCAGATTATAAGAGTGACACATTTTCTCCCCATGATCTAGATCTTCCAGCAAAATCCTGCAGGATTGCATGCACCAAAATTCAGAATTTTGAAGAAAAAGACAACTGTGCATCCACCGTCTCGGTTGACCATAATTTTGGATCTGATATGAAACTTATTGGATCTGATATGATATTATTTGGATATGATATGATATTTATTGGTTCAAAAGTTCAGGTTCATAAACCTTCAGTACTGCTTGTAGCTGTTCTCATCAACAGTGTGAAGAAACAAGTACCGCAAGTCTCCTTCGAAACTGCTGCTGGGGATTTGATTTCATTTCACAGTTTTGGATCTGTTGTGAAATTATTTAGATCTGATTTAATTTCTTATCTGATATTATTTGTTTCATATTTTAAAATCCAAGAGCTTTCATTCATCCTTGTAGCTACTCTCACCAATTCCGGTGTGAAAAATCAAGTACTGCTCTTTCTTTTCAAAACTGCTGATGGGGATTTGGTGTTAGTTTCCTCATATGAGGTTGCTGATATTTTATTGTGTGATTCATTAGCTATTACAGAAGCTATATCATATTATGGAGCTCAATAATTCGCTCTCCAGAGTCCCAAGGATTCTCTACCTTTGGTCACATGCTCATCTCCTCACAAAACTAGTAAAGAGGAAGACATTCTGCATCCGCTTGGACACTTGATCCTAAAAATTGGGGCTGATTTTACCACTCATGGTTTTCTGTTCAAGGCTGAAACATATCAGTTTCTTGATTTTTCCACACATGGTTCGAATCCTCAAGAAACTTTTCTCTCTCTGCAGATGATTTCAGCTGCTCTACATGGGTCCAGTTTTCACCTTGTACCTGTTTATATTTCTGATTCAGTTGAGTGCACTATTCTTCATCTGAAGTGGAATATTCCTCTAGAAATATTCATTTAGTTTGGATTCAAAGGTTCACATGCACAGTCTCAGGATGCTGCTGCATAGAAGAACCAATTCTTGATTTACTGCTTAGTTTGAGGGGGGTATTTTTCCCATGAGGTTTTCCCCGTTTCCTTGGTTATATTAAGTAGTTAATTTATTGTATAGAGTGACCTATGGCTGTAGTTTCCAGGGCCCTAGCATTTTTATGCGTTTATCTTTTCTAACTCTTCCTGAGTATAGCTTAAGGGGGGGTGTTGGAGACATTTACCACCATACACACTCTTTTTTGTCAAATTGGCCTAGTTAAACCACTATGCTAAGTATAATTGACATTAATTAACATCAGTGGAGCATTAATTGACATCATCTAGTCACACCCACTCCTACCTACAGTCAAGGAGGCTAACAGGGGCACTCCAGGGGTGATTTGAGTGATATTAAAGCACCTAATTGCTAACTGGTGGTTACAATCAGTTCAACTAGTTAGTTAAGGAGCCTCCTCTCTTTAAATATATTATTTAATGATTATTTATTATTATTTAATGATCTGGAGTCAACAGGGGCGCCTCCACCAACTTCTAATGATCAGTTCAGCTTTAGTTAACCTCATCGGGGTTCATTGAAGTCATTGAATCACTAACACTTGATGGTTGTCTTACTATGACATGTGTTTGATCTCTTTCAGTTGAGATCCAGTCATTTATTGCACTCTGACTTTAGTTAGGGTTTGGTGAGTCAATTAGGGTTTTGGTCAAGTGGTTAACAGAGTGTGAACCATGGCTTACAGTCAGTTAAGCTAGACTCACTCATTGAATTCGAATGACCTATTTAGGTATTCAAATTCCTCATTGATTCAAGTTATTGCTTGACATTGTTATTGTAACTATTCATTGTTTATTGAATAGATAGAGAGGAAACCATTCTGGTTCCGATTAACACCATTTCTGAGTTATTTGTTGATTATTTGTTAATGAGATTGATTATTTGTTCCTAGATTAATGTGTAAGATTAATATACTCATTCAAGATAATAATCTACTCGTTCGTCGACAGAGATCACAACATTTAACATAAAAACCTTATCACAAACTCAATATGTTATCGGTGCAACACACACACACACACACACACACACACACACACACACACACACACACACACACACACACACACACATGGGCTTATTCATACACAAATTCTATGCGGCCTATTCAAATATACTTATTCACAATAGACATGCATTCGACATAAACATATTTATCAAATACACATAGATACAACATTTAACGTGGAACCCCATTAGGGAAAAAACACAAAGGTGCTCTTCATCCAGCATGAGAAATATGTTAGCACATTTTGTCTGTGCATTCAGCTTGCAGATTTTTCTCTAGATCTTCTTTACAATTTATACAGACTTCTCTCCTTTCATGCCCTCTAGTTTTGGTTCTATCTTGTTCTCCTCTCTTTCACTCTATTGTCGATCCGTACAAAGCATAGATCAATTCTATAACTAAACAACTCTATTCTCTACAACTCTAAGAATGAAACACCTCTAATTCTTCAACAACCCAGAAGAGATGAGACCAATCGACACACAGCTTGGGTTCTCCCATTTATAGGCTTTTACATGTCGTAATAAACTGAATATTTTCTGTTAGCGGAGAGGCTATCATTTCTATTTTCATACATCTAGTTACAACTGACAATAGGCATTATCATACAAAAAATAAAATTACACTTTAATAACCAAAGTGGGATTTATTTTAACTAACTCCTTACCCACGATCATTCGAACTCTCATTTTCAACCTCTTTACTCTTCTTCTATCGTGGTTCTTTCCTTAGTGGCTGCTCTTGTCACCAATATTTCCATCGGGTCTGCTCTCGTCGCAGCTTATATTCTGTCACAGACTCTTACATCATGGTTGCTTCTTTCGCAGCGCTTCCTCTGCCACAATTTCCTTAGTAGTGCGACCGAAATCTTCATATTCCCGAGGAGAATTTTGGTCAAATTTTTTCTATCTTTTCCTAGGGCCAATAGATCCCCAATGCTCACATGTGACTTTTCCCAATCCACATTAGTATGAAACCTATTTTATTGCAACCTTGCCTTGAAAATCTTGAAATATTTTCACTACCTGTTCCATCTCTTGTTGCAGTTCTTCTTCTATCTTCTTCAAATTTTCCACAACTACAGAAATGATGTGTACTGAAGTTGTAAGTCCTAAAGATCCCAATTATTGTCACAATTTTTCATGTATAGGTTGAATGATACCTGTAAATTTATCTGCCTCTTCTCATAGTTCTACGACCCTGTCATTCCTCTTTTCCTATTGTGACTTGCTATTGTAGCCTCTTCATATCACCATCCTTATCCATTTTCTCTACTAATCGCAACTTATTCATTTCATTCTTCATTTGGTTCACCTTTGTCTCAGCAATGCACAACTGATCTATTACTTTCTCTAACTATTCATCATTGATCAAAGCTTCCCAAGTCTGAGAGACTTGGTCTACCACTTTGGCATAAAGTGCCTCTGCCTCTTCTATTCTGTTCACACCATCAGTTGCTTCTTTTATTCTCTCTTCTAGAACTTCTGGAGGTTACTGGGTGTCACTTGTTACTCCAACTCCGTGACCTTCTTACAGAGGTTCTTTGCAATTTCGCCAATTCGAAACACTTTGGCTTTTGTAACCATCTCATCTATTATGCCTTCCTTAGAAATTTTTTTGCAAGAAAGTGTTACAATTGTGTCGAGCCGGTGCCTGTCCTTCCTTTGTTTCCTTGATTGTTTTATTTCTTTTTTTCCTTGACTTCTATACATATTTTGGCCATTTTCCTTATTTATTTATTTATTTATTTCAATTCTGAGTCGAACAAGTCGTGGCTATCTTGATAAGGATTTACGCGACTTCCAATCACCAATCCTTTGAAAGGTGTTCCATATAACTTTTGCAATTATATTGATCCTCCATTAGTGATGTGAACTACCATATACAGTCCCTACCAATATGTTTTCATCTTTCCTAGATGCTTAAAAAACTTACCGTCATACAAAAGGACAAGTCCTATGACCTGAAATTCCTTATTCTTGATGTGTTGATCATGCCACACTTTCTATCTTTCCTTCTCAACATTTTGATGATAACCTGTGACAAAAATGTCTTCCTCCAACTACACAATCTGCAACAATTTTTCCTTGACAGCACCAAAATCAGTCATTTCTGTAATCGTATTAATCCATAGAATGGGTCCAATTTATTCCATTGACATAACAACCTCTTGTCCATACACCAATTGAAATGGAGTTCAAGCTTTCAACTTCTTACAGGTGGTGCGATATGCCAACAGTACTGCAGAAATTTTTTGGTCCTGGTCATCTCTTTAAACTTTGCAAGTCTTTGTTAATGTGTTCTGCAGGATCTTGTTGAATGCCTCAACATAACCATTCACTTGAGGGTGATATGGTGTCATCTTCTTGTGTTGGATCTAGAATTATTCAGTCAATTCATCGATCAACTAATTGACAAAATCTGTTTCCTGATCACTTATCAAAAACTCTAGGAATCTGAATCTTGTCACAACATTGTCAAAAAAAGTCTGATAGAAGTCATACCAGTACAATCCTTTACTTCCACTGCTTCAACCTATCTAGTCAAGTAATCTGTCGCAATAATAATGTACCTTGAACATGTTAACTTCCCTGGTGGATTAATAGGTCCCACAAAATTAACATCCCATTTGTCAAATTCTGACAGATTTATCTGAGGTATTAGCGGAATATCATCTCGTTGTGACGTCTTTCCGATTCTCTGAAAAGCATCGCAACTGCGACAGTATTCTCGAGCATCCACATGCAAAGTGGGACACCACAATCATGCTTGCAATATCTTCCGCACTGTATATTTTCTAGAATAATGGAATTATGTGACACTAGCATGCACTTCATTCAGTATCATTGGTCCCTCATGTTTCAATATGCAGTGACGAATAATTTCATGAGGTCCCATTTTGTATAATTGTTCAACGATCAACTGGAAATCTGCATCTCACACAACTAGTTGTTTCTTTTTTGTGGTAGTGAATACAACTCAATATTTGTGTAATGTATCTATAATGATCATCAAACATCATGATTGAAAATAATCACGCATCAGGAAGACTATTGTCGAGATTACTAGGTTCTTCTCCACTTTCAAGCCTCCACTAGATGGTATGTTCGTGAGTTTAGTTGACCGAATTAACAATGACTTCAAATTCAAATTCCTGGAAAATGATAATCCATCGACAAGTCTCCCCCCCCAACACTGGCTTATTAACCAGGTATTTCAATGTAGAATGATATGTGTACATTTTGAAATGTCCACCCATCAAATAGTGTCCAAATTAATGAAGAGCGTATACCATAGCTAGCCCTTATAATTCCATCGTGTTATAGTTCTTTTTTCTTGTTGATAATTTTTTGCTAGTGGAGGAAATGTGATGATCAATTGACTCTTTG
This sequence comes from Pseudotsuga menziesii, assembly GCA_001517045.1. Taxonomy (NCBI): domain Eukaryota; kingdom Viridiplantae; phylum Streptophyta; class Pinopsida; order Pinales; family Pinaceae; genus Pseudotsuga; species Pseudotsuga menziesii. Next base: position 100,320 of record LPNX010060332.1, on the reverse strand, counting down.
CCAGGCTATGCTAGTACAATGCCAAGCGCAACAGATGACGCATCGACATGTACATGAAATTCCTTGTTCGAGTATGAAAAAAAAAAGTATGGGTGTTGTAACCATGTTATTCTTTAGAGTGTCCAGAATCTCTTGGCAATGTTGGCTCCATTGAAACTTAACATTCTTCTTCAATACCTTCTCAATCGAATGAGTCAACTCTACATATCGTTTGATAAATTTTCGATAGTATCCGGTATGTCCCAATTTCTTTCTGATTTGCTTCAGTGTATTAGGTGGTGGTAGGTCGATGATGATCACAATTTTAGTAGGGTCGACTAATATACCATCACGACAAACCCCATGTCCCAACATAATTCCAAATGGACACAAACAATACATTTATTTACATTCAATGAAATATGATACTAGCGAAACTGTTCCAACATCATTCTGAGGCTCTCAATATGATCCATTATGAGCCCAAACACCGTCTAATCATCGAAGTACACCCCAAGAAATTTATGAATAAAGTCTTTGAAAGCAACCACTACTATCTTGGAAAATATGGCAAGAGCATTCTTTAGTCCAAAGGGCATTACCATGTATTGAAAAAATCCCCACTTCGTCGCAAAGGTTGTCTTGTGTCGATCTTCCTTTGTTGATTCTAATATGAGGGTAGCTGAAGAACCCATCAATGAATGAATAAAATTCTTGACCCATGACACTCTTCAATACTTCATCTGTAAATGGAGTTGGAAATGGGTCGTGTAAACAAGCATCATTTATCTTTCTAAGGTCGACGCAAATCCACACTTCACTGGTAGTATTCTTATCTTACACTACTATCGAACTGATCCACTCATATTCTTCAACAAGTTCTATGACACCTGCATCCAACATTCGATCTAATCAATTAGAGGAAATTTCAACTCAAAATGGGCCTCCTAGGGAAAAATCAACAAATATATAAAATCATTCCATGTAGATAATTTTTTAATATATTAATTCTATTTTTCACTTTTATCGAAACTCCCAGGATTATTTCACGTTTATTAAAGATGCTCTAAATATTTATTTCAGATTAAAATAAAATTATGAAAACAAAGTTCGATGAAATGTTTGACCCAAAAGTAACTATAGAAATACATAAAATAAGGAAAGAGATGTAATACATAATTACATCTAAAAATAGTTATTTTAAGGACAAAGATTAATAAATTGTTTGACCCCAAAATAATAATCTCAGATACAAATTTAATATCTAAAAAGTAGTTATTTAGTTGTTTTATTCAACTTATAAAAATATTAAAAAATATTATTAAAAAACAATCTATAATATTATAGATAACCCAAAAAATACTATTATAATATTGCATCTACCTTATTATTAAAAAACTTATATAATATTACATGATCATGTTATTAAAAAAATACCTAATCTTAATAACATATACGATAAGTTTAAAATAACAATTTTATTAATTCAATATTATTATTTAAATATGATTTATAAAATTAATCTAAATTATTAAAATTGTCTTTAAATTTTCACAACAATAAAACAATAAAAATATGATATATATATATATATATATATTAAAAAACAATATTTATATTTTTTTCAACTAGAAGTTATAAGTTGTTATGGTTATCTTATAATGGCTATAAGAATAAAGTTAATTAAGGTAGCCTAAGGTAGAAACATTTTTCAAATTAATTAAAAAACACCAAATATTATCTTACCTTAATCAAAGTATAATTTTTATGAATAAAGTTTTTTTCATTTAAAAAAAATCAAAATATTATTAAAAATATTAATCCACATGGGTGAATATATATATAAATATATAAATATTAATAAAATAAACAACAATATTATTATTTTATCAATTAATTAAAAAAATGTTATTAAAAATTCTAGAAAAAAATAGATTATAATTAATAAATATTAAAAAACTATTACTAAAAATTAATATATAACATACATAATTATATTATTTAAAACTATGTTTAATATATATTACCTGTTATTAACAACAATATTTAGTATGGCATTAATGTTTAATAATCACATACTAATCACTTTTAAAACAAAAAAAATAACTTAAATTATATTTGAGATTAACAATAACAAATTATTATAAATTTTTAATAAAAGTTATGTTAAATTTGATGCTCCAATATATGGGAAAAACGTAAAAAAATTGCAAAGTTCAATAAAACCATTATGTTCCTCTGGCAGGAAATTGATTCTTACTATCTTCCTCTAACCTTAGTTCATCCACCATAGCACCTAATAATGATTGGCTTGCTAAAAAGACTTGTAGGCTCGACTAGATTTCTCAAATATTGCTGGGTTCGATTGCTGGATCCTCTACCATTGATGGCAAGAATGGGCGCGAATCGGAAATGGAAACCATCAAATTTCATAGCTAGATGCTTGGCGCGAATCGAAAACGGAAATCCTTGGATTTTAGAGGTAGATGTTTGGTGTGAATAAGATGGAGACCCTCGGATTCCACAGGTAGATGTTTAGGTTTTTTGGTCCAAATTATTCTATTTGAACTTTCATTTGTCGTCTTAGAGAAGTTGACATTGAAGCGTGATTTTTTCTGACTGATGTCCTTGATCACCATGGCACGATATGAGATTAAACTGCTATGTACTTAGTGAATCTAGAATAGATCCTTCGTCTGCAGTAATTGGTGGCACTTTAATAGATATTTCTCTCAGCTCCCTAGAAAGGCTCGGAGGATCATTGCTACCACCTAGTGATACATACAGAAATAATTGCTACCGCTTGGTGATACATGCAGTTGGTTGGCGATTCTACTTTCTTAGGTCTACATCATGGGAGATGTGCAAGAGGTAAGTACTATGATTCTCTTTTTGATTACCATATTCTATCCTTCCTATGCCAAATACTATGTGAATTCTAGTCTCTTGGTTGAAATTTATGCTAATTCTGCAGACTGACTTGGTCAATTTGTATGGGAGGATATAATTCCACTGACATTTGTATTGGAGTTTCTAACTGACGTGCAATTTGTTGATGACGCTGATAAACATATTTTAACTAGACCCAATGTTTCTTTTGTAGACTATTGACTCATGGTATTTTTTGGCTTTTCTAATATGCGGTCCTTTTACAAATTATAGAATAATGATAAAAGGAAAAAAGCTCAGATTATGTTGATCACCATAGAAAGATACAAGATTTAGCTACTATGCACTTAATGAATCTGGAATAGATCCTTCATCTTCAGTAACTGGTGGCACTTTAACAAATATCTCTGTCAGCTCCATAGAAAGGCCTGGAAGATCATTGCTACCGCCTGGCGATACATACAGAAATCATTGCTACCGCCTCATGATACATACAGAAATAATTGCCACCACTTGGTGATACATGCAGTTGGCTGGAAATTCTTAATTGATTAGGTCTACATCATGGGAGATGTACGAGAGGTGAGTACTATGATTCTCTTTTTGATTACCAACTTCTAGCCTTCCTCTTCCAAATACTATGTGATTTCTAGTCTCTTGGATGGTATTTCTACTAATTCTGTAGACTGTATTGGTCAATTTGTATGGGAGGATATAATGCCACTAAAATTTTGACTGGAGTTTCTGAATGACATGCAATTTGCTGATGCCGCTGATGAACATAATTTAACTAGAACCAAGGGGACATATTCTTTTTCAATTTATTATACAAGGGGACATTTTCCATATACTAGCAGAAATTTAGAAGTTTGTTGATTGTTGTGAATAAATATTTGAAACGGATTAGAAATTTCTATAGGATTCTCAAGCAAAAGAGTCTTGGTAGATTTTTTGGAATTCAGAGTGTGTATGCACAAGATGGAAGATATGCCATGATCCTTTCTCCTAGATACATGGATTCTCATTTTGGTAGGGAGAATTTCTGAGAAGGATTTCTCTCACTACAACAAAATACCCTTTAGGGGGCGGTTTTGGTTTGCAATAGTCTTGCTAAGCCCCCCCAAAAAAAAAAAATTAGGTCTTTGGGGGCGGTTCCT
>LPNX010060332.1:84138-95769 GCA_001517045.1 Pseudotsuga menziesii | reverse complement strand
TATGACTTTTTTTTGGTGGGGGGGGGGGTTCGAAATACCCTCCCTAAAGGTTTACCTGATAGTTTTTAAAGGTAGTAGTATAATTCAAATATTATATGTAGTATAATATATAGTAGGATTACTAAAAGAACAACCAAGCATAGAAATCATAGACACAATATTTTGACTTTGGAAACCACAAGGGATAAAACACAATAACATTATGATAGAGATATTTGTTCAAAGTAAAAAATACATCCTAATACATAGTAATCACATATAGCATAAGATAAACCCCGAAACCCCAAAAATACTTCTTCTAGCTAGTAGCGAACTTCTTCCTTGAGTGGAGTGAACTTGGTTGGGTGAAAATGAGTGAGGCACCTTGTTATTTATAGTTAAATTTATGTTTGTTTGTTTGACACTTAAGCTAGGGCCTGCAACTTGCACACTTAATATGGTCTGACTTGTCTTTTATGCATAATAATCATTGTTTACTATTATATTTTGTAAGGTCGACTTGGTGAGGATGCCTCACATGACTACTACATCAACGCTCCCTCTTAGCTAGGGAAGAATCATCATACTAGAGAACATATGGATATCATTTGTAAATAAAAAATTTATCTAACATCTCTATATCATACGCAAGTTCTTCTAACACAATAATAGTCCATTGAGAAGTGTCAACAACTCAACCCGGTCCATCAGGGAGTCAATATACAACAACTGATCAACCATGGCCATTGGGGAACCCTACATGTAACAACTCAATTTATTCTATCAAGGAGTAAACAACTCAATCGAGTAAATTGGTGGGTTCACATACACCAGCTCAATCCATTCCATGGGAGAGCCTACATGTAATATCCGCTAGTATGCACCAGTATGAACTAGTATGCACCAGCCTCTCCACCCCATCACAGGGTGTCTCTGAGATATCCCCACTCTGTCTAAGAGTGTCTATGGGAATGTACTAAATTTCTCTATCACATCACATGATTTCCAAGATATCTCCCCACTTAGTCATAGAGTGTCCAGTAGCATGTGTTGGTCTCTCCATCCCTTCACAGGATGTCTGAGAGATATCCCACTCCATTACAGAGTGTTCAGGAAAATGCAGTGGACTCTCCACCCCTTCATAAGTTATCCAAGAGATATCCCCACTCTATCATATTAGAGTTTCTGAGAGAGTGTTGTGGCCTATCCACCCCTTCACAGGGTGTTCTAGAGATATCCTCAGTCCATCACAAAGTGTTTGGGAGAATGCAATGGCCTCTCCACCGATTCACAGGGTGTTTGAGAGATCTCCCCACAACATCATAGAGTGTATGAGACAATGCAGTGGTCACAGCTCCACCCCTTCATAGGGTCATGTCCAAGAGATCTCCCCACTCGGTCACAAAGTGTCTGAGAGAATTTCACTATAAAATCATCCTTCCCTTTCAACGAGGGAGTCAACATGGGACTAATATCCCAAATCCATCACAGAGTAACCATGAGAAGGTACGGTCCCATTTTTATTCATCTAGGGACTATTCTCCCCACTTTATCACAGAGTGTTTGGGAGAATTCACTGCCCCATTCTTACTCATCTACCCTTAGCCAAGTCATGTGATTAATACTGGGAGAATGTATGCTTTATGTTGCATACATCCATCTTCAATATCATCACATATCCATCTGTAATAGATAACCTTTCTCCCTCTGCATCTGAGCAACATACTCTCCCTCTAGATCTTCCTACAGGCTAGTCCATCAGCCTATATGACATGTCATTTCAGGCGCCAATTTGAACACCAACTGTCACATGGAAAATGAGCACATCTCCTAATTACTGCAAGAATCTGTCCTAGTGACAACTAGGTACATCAAGGATACTCTCAACTTCCTGTACAATGGGATCCACAAAATATGAATAAAAAAACAACATCACTTATATTTGTTACCATCAGTGTAGACATGTACTCACAGTCCATCACGTTATATATGGTCAGGATCTCAACTATGTTCTTCCCTTAAAGGAGGAAGATCTCATTAGGCCTCAACCACTCCTCCAATACCAATACGTGGTATAATGCTCATAGATCCTCATCTTGGACTCTATGGAAATTGAACCAGGTGATAGATTAATTTTACTCACAACAATTAACAATTGATCATGCAAAATCACTCACAAAGAGACTGAAAATTGGACCTGAACACTAAACTGTATTAAATCAGTGTACAATAGCCAACCCTATAATAACATAGGTTGCTGAATAAATAACATACATCAGGGATTCGAATGCATGCGGATCAATTCGAATCTAGCATAAATCAGGCTTACTAAAAATAAGCAAATCCCCCATAGGTGTAAAAAGCTGATCCCAAATCTGTCATGGAGCTCACGAATTGGCAAAATGGCCTAGGCAAGATAAATATTGGTGGAATGGAAGCTCATACATGCTTTTTCATGGAGAAAAGAGAGGAGGATGTGTAGGACAAAAAAATAGTCAACCTCACCTAGTCTAGCTTTTCCTTTTGCCTTAAAACACTGAAAAAGCAGGGAATAAAGCAGAAAAAGTAGAAGGGCACCTAGGAGACCAGGAATAAACTAGATTTGATTCCTTGGGCTTTCCCATGCGCTACATGAGTCAAATAAGGAAAGTTTGACCACTATGGATAGGTAATAGACAACTTGCACAAGGTGGGACACATGAACTAGGCTAATAAGAAAGAAATAATTAAATTAATGTCTAAATGGGTAAACTATGGGTTGATTATTCTAACACCCCCCCTTAAGCCTGACTTATGAGTAATATATCAGAAAATTATAGGGCCTAGCAACAAGTCTTAGTCACCCTTTACATACTGCATGTCCATTTAAACAAGGAAAGAGGCAAAACCAACTTGGGAAAATCCTCCCTTAAACATGGACTGTAAAACAAAATTGTAGAATGTTGTCTTCACTCATGCTTTCACAGCATGATTAGAAATCCCCAACAGTGATTTGATATTGCTGAAGGTCTTCTCACAAAATGCTTTGGTGAAGATATCAGCTACTTGTTCTGAAGATGAACAGCAGAGTAGGTGAATGGTGCCATCATGCACAAGTTCTCTGATGTAGTGCATATGGATCTCAATGTGTCTGGTTCTTTGCTTCCGAACTGGATCTTTACAGATTCGAATGGTACTCTGGTTATCACAATAGATGGTAGTTGAGTACTCTGTTTCGAAGCCACACTCTCCAAGTAAACCCTGCAACCATAAACATTGAGTTGCTACATTAACAACTCCTTTGTACTCTGCTTCTATAGATGAGAGTGCAATGGCACTCTGTTTCTTACTTGACCAGCTGATTGGCCCTTCTGCAAGCATGAACACATATCCTAAAGTGGACTTTCTCTCTGTGCTGTCACCTACCCAATCACTGTCAGTAAATCCAATCAACTCAAGATCAGATTTTGCTTTATAGAAGATCCCATGTGTCCTTGTTCCTTGAACAAAGTTAAGGATCCTTTTGGTTGCTTTCCAATGGATCTCTTGAGGCTGATCCATGAATCTATAAGCCACACTTACTGCATAACAAATATCAGGTCTAGTATGTGTCAGATACAACAAACATCCAATCAATTGCCTATACAGTGTATTGTTTACCATAGGTGAAGAATCAACTTCTTCGAGCTTCACTCCTGAAAGGAAAGGAGTTTTGCTTGCTTTGCAATCCTTCATTATGAATTTGTTCATAAATTCCAAGGCATATTTGTACTGGTGCACCTTGATTCCAGCTTTGGTTTGAGAGATCTCAAGCCCCAAAAATTGACTTAAGAGCCCCAAATCTGTCATGGAGAAGGCTTGGTTCATAGCTCATTTTAAGGAAGCAATTTCAGCCTGTGAGCTTCCTGTAATGAGGAGGTCATAAACATATAACACAATGATCATTAATGAACCATTAACTAACTTCAAATAGACATTTGGATCTGATTTGCACCGAACAAAATTCAGTGATAGCAAGAAGCTATCGATCTTGGCATACCAAGCCTTGGGGGCTTGCTTTAGCCCATACAATGACTTTATCAACCTGCACACAAGAGAAGGGTTAGTAGAAAAACCTTTAGGCTGCTGCATATATATCTCCTCAGTGAGATCTCCATTCAGGAAGGAACATTTTACATCCATGTGATGTACCTCCCATTGCCTTGAGGCTGCAATGGCTAAGGCTAACCTGATGGAATCCATTTTTGCCACTAGGGAAAAAGTCTCATTGTAATATATGCCATGAACCTGTGAGTAGCCCTTGGCTACCAATATGGCCTTGTACTTCAGTGGTGAACCATCAGCAGCAAATTTGTTCTTATAGACCCACTTACACTGTACTAGTTTTCTCCTTGGGGGAAGATCCACTAGCTCCCATGTGTTGCTCTTCTGGAGTGAGCTGAACTCCTCCTTCATGGCTGTTTTCCATCTTGGATATCCTGCTGCTTCTTCATATGTTTGAGGATCAGACTCCACCATCAAATATCATTTTTCAGCAAACATAGGATCCTTCATGCACAGACCACTCTCAAATTGAGATCTAGTCCTCCTTGGGTCATTGGGATCCCCAGCTAGCTCACCTGCTGCATGTAGTGTATTGGCTGGCCATTTTGGCCTTGTGGGGATGTTAGGGTTTGCAATAAACTCATCTCCATCAGACAAATCAGAATCAGCATGTTCAACAAACTCTTTACTTACTTCTTGAGGTTCAGGTGGTGAAGAGGCTTCACCAACTTCCACTGCTGCAAGGGGTTCTTCATCAAACTGAACACACCTTTCAATGAAGACTTTATTTGTGCTCAAATTTATCAATTTGTACCCTTATGAATCTTCAGAGTATCCAACAAAAAGACACTCTTGGCTTTGGGACTGCAAATCCTTCCTCTTCTCTGTCGGGATTCTAGCCCAAGCCTTTGAGCCAAAAATCCTAAAATGGGTCACCTCTGGCTTGTGCCCACTCCATGATTCGAAGGGAGTCATGACATCAAGCTGTTTTAGAGGAACCCTATTCTGAATATAGGCTGCACATTTGATAGCTTCGGCCCAGTACTTTGGTGGCAAAGTTTTGGCCTCCATCATGCATGTTGCCATCTCCTTCAGTGATTTGTTCTTCCTCTCAGCAACACCATTTTGCTGTGGTGTGTAAGGGATAGAATATTGCATCTGAATACCTACATCTGCACAATAATTAATAAAATCAGAATTGACATACTCACCACCATTGTCATATCTGAGGGCCTTGAGTTTCCTTCCAGACTGGTTTTCAACCAAAGCCTTAAAGACTTTGAATAGGCCAAAAACTTCAGACTTGTGTTTCAGGAAGTGAACCCAGCAATACCTGGAAAAGTCATCAATAAAATTCAATGCATATTTGGCCTGACTCATGGACATATGAGGGAATGGGCCAGAAACATCACTGTGGATCAGCTCGAGGGGTGCAGAGGTTCTCTCATGACTAGCTCTCTCAAATTTGTGCTCTGGGTGTTTTCTTAGGATACAGCCTTGGCAGACTCCTTTGGAAAATTTTATCTTGGGAAACCCTATGACCATCTCTTTTTCACTAAGATCTGAAAGATACTTGTAATTTAGGTGGCCAAATCTTTCATGCCAAAGCTTGCTGGCTTCATTAGCATGAATGAGAAGAGCAGAGGGGTTTGAGTAAGGTAGGAAGTGTGAGAACATGTATACCTTTTGAGCATGATTTGCAGCTCCTTTTGCAATGAATCTACCACTTGAGATCTCTGTGATCTCAAATTCATCAGGGGAGAATATGACCTTCTTAGGAGACCCAGTGTGGGTCATATGGTACACTGACAAGAGGTTGGAGGCGATACCGAGCACATACAACACATTGCTGAACTGACCATGATCAAGATCTATCCTTCCTTTGCCTTTACTTTCAGTGAGAGAGTCATCTCCCAGTACAATAGATGGTCCTTTCGACATATCCAGTGAGGAGAATGCCTCCTTAGTCGAAACCATGTGTCTTGAAGCTCTAGAATCAATGATAAAACTGGGTGAGCTTGATGTGCCAGCAACTAGAGCATGAACTCTCTCTCTGTCATCTGAACTTGATCCTCCTTCTCTCTTCTTTGAGCTTTCTGGAAGGGAGATGCCATTCTTCTCCAGGAGTTGGGTCACCATGTCTATCTTCTTTTTCATACAAGAGATTTTAGAGTGATTGCCCTTATTGCAGTATGCACACTTGTTCATTTCACCTTTGTTCTTCTTCTTCTGGTAATTCTTCTTGGGACCTTGTGGATCCTCTGGAGACTGTTTCTTGTCTCTCTTTTGCTCAGGTGGATTTTTAGCTTTATTTTTGCTTTTTGAATCCACCTTCGAATCTCCAACAATCAAATCTTGATCTTTGGATGGTTTGATGGTGCCCATCATCATTAGCTTGTCCTGTTCTTGTGTGAGAGATTCCATGAAATCTGCAAGGCTAGGCATCTTCCAGGTTTGAGCTATCAGTTTTGTGGCATAGAAGGTCGAAACAAACACTGAATAATCAGGGCCCAGCTTCGAGAGGATGGCCAGTATGAGCTGATCATCTTTATTTTCGATACCACACTGTTTCAGCTGCAAAAATAGTGCTTTGAACTTGGAGAAATATAGCTACAGGGATTCAAAGCTCGTTGGACTCAGAGAAATCAGCTCATTTTTTATTTGATGTCCCCTCATCTCATCTGTATTTATAAAAAGATCAGAAAGCTTCTCCCATACTTCATTCGGTGATGTCAATCCATCAAGATGGAAAAGGAGGTCTTTGGAAATACTCAGACACAGGAGGCCACAAGCCTCATTCCTCTTGTTCTGCCATTTTATCTTCTCTGCAACTGCATTGGGCTCTGCTTCTGTTGCCATAGTCACCCTGTAGAGGCCTTTCTCTCTCAAAAGTATCTCCATCTCTGCTTTCCATTCAAATAAATTGAAGGGAGTCAAGATAGTTTTCTGTGATTGATCCATAGCTTAGAAAATCTGTCCCGGCTGTCAGTAGAAGGCTCCCAGTCACTGATGTCGAACCTGCAAAACAATTTTTTGAAGGAGAGAAACAATCTACAATGGCTTTGATACCATGTGGAAATTGAACCAGGTGATAGATTAAGTTTACTCACAACAATTAACAATTTATCATGCAAAATCACTCACAAAGAGACTGAAAATTGGAGCTGAAAACTAAACTGTATTAAATCAGTGTACAATAGCCAACCCTGTAATAACATAGGTTGCTAAATAAATAACATACATCAGGGATTCGAATGCATGAGGAGCAATTTGAATCTAGCATAAAGCAGGCTTACTAAAAATAAGCAAATCCCCCATAGGTGTAAAAAGCTGATCCCAAATCTGTCATGTAGCTCACGAATTGGAAAAATGGCTTAGGCAAGCTAAAGAGTGGTGGAATGGTAGCTCATACATTCTTTTTCATGGAGAAAAGAGAGGAGGATGTGTAGGACAAAAAACTAGTCAACCTCACCTAGTCTAGCTTTTCCTTTTGCCTTAAAACACTGAAAAAGTAGGGAATAAAGCAGAAAAAGCAGAAGGGCACCTAGGAGGCTAGGAATAAAGAAGATTTGATTCCTTGGGATTTCCCATGTGCTACATGAGTCAAATAATGCAAGTTTGACCACTATGGATAGGTAATAGACAACTTGCACAAGGTGGGACACATGAACTAGGCTAATAAGACATAAATAATTAAATTAATGTCTAAATGGGTAAACTATGGGTTGATTATTCTAACAGACTCAAGGATAACTTCCTCTGCACCTGTCAATAATTCTCTCTATATCCTTAGAAGTAAATTGAGTAGTTGATCATGTCCTTCAGGACTAAAAGGATTTAACCTCTTCTAGAGTCTGCCATGACTCCAACTAGATGCCAACTGCTTCTGATGATCATCGATAGAGTCAATAATTATGCACAATAATCATTCTTTATTATTATATTTTTTGAGGCTGACTTGGTGAGGATTCCTCACACAGCTACTACATAAACATTGCATTTTCAATTCGATGTCATTTTAAGAAATATGTTCCTATGTAGAGGGGCGCATAGTCTACATCATTATTGTTGGTGGTCATTTAGAGTCTCTAGAAATAAGTTAATCATATGTGTCTGTCAAGGCCTATGTAGATCCCCCCCCCCCACACTCCTTCCATCCTTGAATTGACTTCAGACACTCCATTAAAGAAAATTTTAAAGAACGTGTGATAGTTTAACAAGCCCCAAAAGTCATTCTCTTGTAAATATGGTCTCTAGGATAATTTCTACCAATTTATAGAAGATATATTTGGACTAACGGGGGATCTCAAATAGAAGATCTCTTACCCAAAATTTTTCATGCACGGCAATAAGATATGCATGTTTAAATTATTTAGTCCCTATCTAGATGTGAATGTTTAGTTTTCCTCTAGAGTATTGGAATGCCAAATTTGTTATTTCCATTAAATATGCACTATATAACTTTGTTACCCTTGCTCTAGAGATGGTAAATTTGGATACTACTGCTTGTGCTTGTATTTGCAATAAGGTTGATTTGAACAAGTGTCTTTTTTAGGAAACCATTCTATATTGCAATGGTTGTACTAAAAATTCAAATGTTGGACTATGAATGCATTGCTTTTCACCGTAAGGTATTATTTTGCACATGACCACTTGGTTTCCTCCTATTTGAAGGTTAAATCTTCTTCCCATACTAATTCATATTCAAATAAGGGTATAAATTGCAAAGACACTTTATGGAAGAACTAATAAATGGATCCTACTTACCCATAATTCACTTGGTATGTCTTTCATGTCTAAGGGTTAAGTAACACTACATGATGGTCAACTAAAAATCAACTCCAAAAGTTGTCTCATTTAATAATATGATTTATAGATAAACTGAGCTTGATAAAAGTATGTTCATCAAATGAATGAGATAGTGATACTAAATAATATTAAAATATTTTACAACTAAATAGAAACTTATTTTAAATTTCTTATTCATTTAATTTGAACTCAATAACTCAAATTAAAAATTTATAAAGGTGTGCACACTAATAAAGTTTACAAACATATACAATATCTCTTCTCCATTTGAACTTGTAACCCCATCCCAACACTAAGTTGTATGCATCCAAATCAAAACAATAGGCTCCCCACTCCCAACGTCGACATACTACCCATTATGGCTCCCCTTATAGTTCTTATAATTCTTTCAAACATATTACTATTTCAAGTTTTCCTCATTCGGATTCGGATATTAGGAGAGACACTTCCAATGTCTACTATGACATACTCACTATTTTTGGATCATAGATCCCAGATCCACTCTCCTTGTATATTTCTTTCCCTATTTAGACCATGCGTGATGATCTAGGAATTGACATATAGCCCATAATCCATAAATGAAAATTTTGTTGATGATGACTTCAATGTACAACATGGGCCAACGCAGATACGTTAGCCCTCTATGTTAGGAGCTAACAAGGCCAAAATTACATGATAGGGTAGTTGCAGACCCCATCGATGAATAGAGTGAGAGAGGGCCCATCTTGTAAAGAAGAAACCTTAGATAGTTATTCACCTTCCCTATAGCCAATAACCGATAGGTAGGTTGAATGTTAGTTTGATGCCCTCTTGGATGACATGTCTACTTCTTGATTGTGTTCTCTCTTGACATGACAACAATAGATAGATTCTAATTCATATTTGGACTCCATTATTCTCTAAATACCCCCCAAGAGGTTCTAATTCCAAGAAGCAATAGATATTTCTAGATTGAATACAACCTAGTTTTAGTCTCCAAACATTTGAAGGTATCTCACAAATTGCTCCAATACAAAAAACATAAAGATTGTTGCAAACCTAAACTCTACTATGTTGTTCATAATAACATCAAGACTACATTAGAAAATAGTTTATGTGAATTTAATAAAAATAGAATTCTTTCCACCCACTAACACCCTGCATTCAAAGTTGAACCCTTCCCATCCTTCCAAAGGGTTCTAGCCCTTCCCAAAAGTGCAAAGTTAAAATTTCCCTTCAAATAAAATTTAAAATATGAATTTTACCCTTCTAATTAAGAGGGGCATAATTTATATCAACAATTCAAAAGAAGGTAAACATTTGAAATTACCCATCCAAATAAATTTCTTAAGATGTTGAAATTCCTATGCTATAAAGTTCAACTCATCATTCAAACACTACTACATTTCGACCAAAAATCCGACGGTCGTCATGTCGGATTTTCGACACTTTGCTGTTGCATGTATGACACTGATTTTTTTTAAGCGTCGAAAACTTGTTGTCGGTTATCTGACACCTAAGTAACCGTCAGTTAAGAGACACCTAAGTAACCGTCGGTTAAATGTAAAGCGTCGGTTATCCGACACTTATTAAGCAACGATGACGAAATTTTTTAACAACATTTACACCTACAGGCGTCGCTTAACCGACACCTACAGGCGTTGCTTAACCGACACCTGCACCTAAAGGCGTCACTTACCCGACATTTATAGAGAGACGGTTTACCACAGAACCCATCGGTTAAGCGACGGTTAACCAGAGAAACCCGTCGATTAAGCAACGGTCATCTAGAGAAACCCGTCGGTTAAGCGACGGTAGTGAAATTTAAAAAAAATAAATATTGCCTACAGGTCGTCACTTATCCGACGTTTGTAAGCGTTTAAAAAAAAAAAATACAAATGTAACTAGTTCATCACAATGCAAATATGTTACACACTCTGCCTTAATGTTATGAGTTACATGTTTAACATTTACCTCTTATTTAGCAATATACATTTTCCCTTTACAATACTAGTAATTTAACATTGGGGACTTAGACCATAACATTTAACATTAGAGCCTAGATGATGGTTTTCTCTATTTGTTCATCTTGGAAAAACTCTTTAAGTAGATTTTCACGATGAAAAGGAAAATAATAAAGCTGCAGTAAATGCCTTCTTTAGAGGAACATATATAGATGCTTATATAGGCAAAAAGGTGTAGAACTTGAAAACATTGCCCCTTGTATAATCCTTACATATCCAGAGAATAGGAGATGACCATATCCTGGTTAAGGGAATGAGTAAAATTCCTACAGAGTGTGACAAATTCTTCACAAGAAGACTAAGACAAAGGACCCAAGCCTAATGCCCACATAATATATATGAAAGATGTGAATGTTTCCAGATGAGAGTAGTTGCAGACCCTCATTGCCATCGTCTCAAGACATTACCAATCTAATGAAAGAGTTGAAGGTACAAATCACCAAGGTCTATACTAGCTATTGTTGACCTCAATGAACAATGCATCCATAATTGCTATCCTTTATATGCATAGAGGCAGAAAAGGTGCAACCTTTATTATAGTACCTCAACAAAAGAATTTCTGCAATGAAATTAGAATAGAGAAATTCTAAGTGGGGGAGATGCTAGCCACATCAATGCCCCATGAAATCACCGAAGAGATTATTCTACTAATAATCACTGACTGATGAAGAGGATGAAATTGAGTTATCATGGAATAGATTGAGCCTGTATAAACCCGACAGTTGAAGTCGACTCATAAAGACAGTATAGGTGGAAACCTCTCACATGCATGAAATACTTATCTTCGATGGTGAGTAGTTGCAATGAGATTTAATCC
>LPNX010060332.1:51955-78982 GCA_001517045.1 Pseudotsuga menziesii | reverse complement strand
AAATTTAACCCTCACCTCTTCACAAGCAAGGTAGGGGATATTAGTAAAATATTGATAGCTTAGGTATTTCTAGGTATTAGGATATAGCAAGGGGAGTACATATATCATAGATACAATCTACAATATTACAGAACAATGTCTACTGACCCACCAAATTTTTATGTAACATTACCTAAGAGTCACGCATCTTCATACGAAGTTGTTGAGCTGCACTATTTAGCTGTGCTTTTCTTTGAAAAGACTTCAACTGGTCTTCATCCTGTTTAGACTGTAGCATGGAAATATCAAAACATATCCAAAAATTATTTAATTATAAACATAGTCAGTCAAGAACAATAAGCCCCTCATAAGACAGCTGACAGTAGAAAGTCAACATAAAAGTCACCTTATAAAAGGGATGAGCAAACAACTTTTGCTCCAATCCTTCAACTTCCTTTACAAGTTGGATAAAATCTGGATCATCAATGCCCATATCCTGTAGCTCAAGCTGAATAATATATATATCAATATCTGGTTTTTTTCAGAGTTTAAATATTGACTCAGCCATTGACAAACCAGCAATTTAAAAGGATTTTCTAATTGCATAGGCAATAGAACATTAACATAATATAGTGGCTAGCAATGGCTAGAATTCTGCTTTCTGTGCAGTCAGAAAGAACACAAAATGAAAATAAAGCTCACTCACTCCCAGACATGAAGGATTAACCATGTATATACTGAAGACCATAAGCAGAAGTAAGGCATACTTGATTATTCTTGCAAGAGGACAAATTCATGGGTTATCCAACCAAGCATGGCTTTAAATGTTAAGAAGACTCTGAATTTCACAATAGCAGTGATCAAGATTCAATAACCACCCATACTAACTTTCTGGTTTTCTGACATCTTTCTTTCTCATTGCAATTGTTTTTCTCAATCAAAAAATCATTAACTTTTGGAAAATTAATGCTGGATATATATAGCATAGAGATGGACAGATGCTACATCAATGCATCATTCCTACTAATTATTTTTCTAAATACCTCATATAGTAAAAAAATATAGTGCACAATAATATACAGCCATGCACAAGACTACATAAAGCCAAGAGGAGGGGCTTTAGATACAATTGTATTACAACTGCACAACCTCTTGCATCTCCTATTAGAAGAGTGCTTTTATTTTACTTGCCATTTGATTTGGTCCTAGAAAGACCAAGCCTTCTCCATAGCTCATGTGGACAGGTATTTTCCTAGGAGTTCAGTTCAGAAAGGCCTGTTTCAGGTGGCAAGATCTTTGGGACAAGGACACTAGACATGGAAAAGTTGGATTGACCTTGCCCATGTTTGAATCCTACCAATTCTTTGCAATATATGCAGCTCTGCCTAAGATTGGCGGCCACACAAATAGTATACAACCAAGCACAAGACTACATAAAGATCAAAAGGACGCCATTTTCGTCCGACTATACTTCAACAGCACAACCTCTCAGATTTCCTAATGGATGAGTGCTTTGATATTATTTGCACCTACATTTGGTCCTGGAAAGACCAAGCCTTCTCCATAGCTCATGTAAACAGATATTTTCCTGGGTGATTACCCCAAAATCGGCTGTTTTGGGGGCAAGATCTCTGGGATAAGAACTCTAAAACGTAGAAGAGTTGGGTTGACCTTGCATGTGAGTTTGAATATTGCCAATTCATTGAAAAATATGCACCACAACTGTCTACGCTGGGTTTTTCATGGAGAATAAGTGATGGAAATTTAGTATTTACAGACCCACTAATGTTTGCTAATAAAAAATTCAAACTATCAACATAGATTATGTTGCTGAAATCAAATGGCGCCAATTATCAAACGGTGCTAAAATCAGCTCCATAACCAATTCTCTTATGGGCACAAGCAACATAGAAGCTACTTGTTCCATTTCTAGTTTCGACCACATACTCCAGCAAAGAAAAACAAACATTTCAAAATTATCCATTCAATATACATCTCAGTGACCACAAACTTGAAAATTGGTTAAAAAGGCTTGAGGCATATTTTGACACTTAGATAAATGACCTAGAAAGAATTGCATTCATCCAATTAAATATCTAAAACACAGCCCCACTATGGTGAGACAGTTACTGACAACAAGAAGGTCAACAACCTATATCAAGCAGAGGGGGTATAGTGACCTACATATGAAGATATGAGCAAAATCTATTCCATGGCATATGAGCAAAATCTGAAAATCAGGTAGAAATTCTCAAAGGACACTCAACAGTTTTTAAAATACAGAGAAGATGGGTATTTGAGTACAGTAGGGAGGTGTGGGGTGTCAGTGGGCACCCATGAATTCAAGAAGGGTATTCCCTTCAACGTTTCCATGTCAAAGGAGTATTATGTTTTTCCCACTATCTCCCCCCACCCCACCCTCATTGAGGTTGGGGGTCTCCAATATCTTCCCCCACCCTGCTGAGCCTGAGAATACATTGTGGAATTTCATCAGTACCTCGTAAAGTTAGGAATACCTGATGACAAGGGACAGATTGTACTGAAGACTATCAATGGATTCCACACCCTAGTTCAAAAGCAACTAACAATTTTCGACATTTGAACCATAAAGGATACATATAGCAAAGCAATCGAGAAAGTGTCCAAGAACAGTTGGGGAAAGAAAAAGAATTCCACTGGAGTAAGAGAAGAAGCTATTCTTCAACAAACAAATGGATGATTTGTAGCGCCTATTATATTTTCTCACAAGACCTCAATGTTTCTAACTCAAACTCAGAATGCAATACTGATAGTCTGATATAAGTAGGAACACTATAAGCACAACCTGCACATGGCTGTAAGGATAGAGATTCTAACGCATTTTTTATAAAGTAATTAAGGAACACAAACACTATTAATTTCAAAATTCAAAAACTAACCTCAATAGGGTCAAGCTTTGGAAGACCTTTTGGAAATCGCTTTTCCAGTTCTTGTACATCCATAAGTACACTCTGCCTTGCCTCTGCTAGTCGTAGATCTTGCGGGATTGCAACTCTAAGATTACTAAGAGAACAAATAAGGGGTAGTTGAACAGGTACCTAAAAAGAAAAAATGCAGGAAATGAAAACATATTCAGCCTAACAAGTACAAGAGAAATATTTAGAAAATAGAACAAATAAATTGAAAGAAATTA
Organism: Pseudotsuga menziesii; assembly: GCA_001517045.1. NCBI lineage: Eukaryota > Viridiplantae > Streptophyta > Pinopsida > Pinales > Pinaceae > Pseudotsuga > Pseudotsuga menziesii. The sequence continues at coordinate 75,831 of LPNX010060332.1, read as the reverse complement.
GAGGATTAGAAAAGAACAAAACTTAATTAACAAAAAAACAGTATTCAACATTTGCAATGCTCAAGATCAAATGTAAATAATAAATTGCGAATTACAGTTCAAGAATCCAACTCACCACATGCATTTTACCTTTTTGTCTGGGAAGAGCAGGACATGGCTTTGGGCAATGCTTTTTTAACAATAACCACATAAATTTCCAGTTTTTTGAGGGGCTTTGCATCTGGAAAGGGGACTGGGTTGAAATGGATGGAACTAGGAAGTTGCCATGGACAACCATGGTGGTGCCACATATACCCAACAATAATCATTGACAAGTACCGACAAAAAGAGAATAGTCATATATACATGTAAAGAGATATTCTTCATCTTCTTTACTTGGAGAGGAAGCAAAGTCGAAACTACCATAAGCACCATACAAAATGAAAAAATGGGAAATTCAGAAACCAAATGATAGGGGAGCACATATATTGAGTTGGGTTTCAATAATAGGAAGAGAATTGAATTGAACTGTATTTGCAGCAAGTATTCGAATGAATCCCAGGGACTTCTCCTCCTCGCAAGCTCAATCACATGTGGGCATAACAGTGCCTCAACAGAGAAGGCCCATAACCATAAATCCTGATGCCCCCATCTTCCCCAGCAATCCAAATTTACAATTTATATCATTCGAATTTGGGTCCACCTCTTCTTCTTCGATATCCTATGGCCTCCCACCTCCTGTGTCTGGCCATGGAAGGGATGATTTTGGTATTTTTGAGGAGGATCCCCCGCTGTTGGAAGAGCTGGGAATAAATACCCACTTGATAATGAAGAAGACTCTTAATATTCTGAATCCCATCAGAGTAAGTTCTCATTTGCATGAAGATGCAGACCTGTCTGGACCCTTTGTTTTGTGCATGATGATGGGCCTGTTTCAGCTGCTGGCAGGGAAGCTTCAGTTTGGAGTGATATTGGGGTGGATATGTATGGCTTCATTTTTTCTCTATGTGGTGTTCAATATGTTGGCTGCCAGACATGGGAATTTGGACTTGTACAGGTGCCTCAGCATGGTGGGATATTCTATGGTGCCCATGGTGATATTTTTTGCTGTCTCACTCTTTGTCTCGCACAGAGGAATTGGCACTTTCATCATGGCAGGATTTACTGTGCTATGGTGCACCAGAGCGTGTACCAAAAGTTCACCAATACCTCTAAGATATACATTATATAGAAACCATGCCTCTTGCATTCAATTTATAACCAGTGAAGCATCATCATAGACATGTACCCTCTTTATCTCTAGATCAATTGCACACTTTAATAAAAAAGAATAACAAAAAAATCTAATAATTATTTGATTCAGGACCAATTGCACCCTCTTTATCTCTAGATCAATTGCACACTTTAATAAAAAAGAATAACAAAAAAATCTAATAATTATTTGATTCAGGACCAATTGCACCCTCTTTATCTCAAGATCAATTGCACACTTTAATAAATAAAAAAATAACAAAAAATCTAAATCATTATTTGATTCAGGACCAATTGCAGCTTTGAACTTGATAAAGTGTGAGTAAAAAAAACATCACACGGCCAACGCTAACAAAATCTGAATGACGCTGCTGCCAAAACAAACCTCTATGTAATACACTTATCAAATTGCCACTCACCAACCTGCCTAATAAACCTACATATATATATATATATATAGCCCATAATCAGAGGGTTCTAATTTGAAGGGATATTTCTGTGTTAAGCTGGCTTATTGTAATATTACAAAAATTGGAATAATAGAAGTGTATATATATATCCTACACAATCCTTCCTGTTATTCCATTTATATATAATATTACAATGCAATATAGATAAGAACATCAAAGTATCTATTCTAGCCAAGATCTTGCACATTGGCCTCAATCACTTGAAATGGTCCACTTGCCTGAGTGAGATAACCCATGAGGAGCCCACCATGGAATTTGAACCTTGGTGAGATATGAAACATTCCTACTTTACCATGTAACCAACCCCATTTCGATAAAATGTAAAATTTCAATACCAAAAGATCAATGTTTACAGGAAAATTTCCTTTTTAACCCTTTGGCCTGCTATCGTGACCTTGAAACTGAATAATATTAACTATGGCTCTCAGTGACAGTATGTACTCTCAATTCCTTTTGATATTTTTGTCATCATTAGCTATAAAAGCGTTGATTTGTTATTAGTTTTCACCAGGGCACTTTGTTATAGATTCATGAATCTATTTACACAGCAGGAAGTTTATGAAATTCGGAAGAAAATCCATTACAAATAATGGCATTGAGATTTTTTTCAGAACTTTAAAGAATGCAAATGCATGACGACTCAATTAGGGTTCTTTTTTTCTTGGGCTTTTCGACCTATTCTTCTTGCTTCCTCTATTTATACTCAACGAGATACTGAAGCAAATTGCTTGGAGCTTCACAGCTGACCTTGCTGGATATCACAGATAGTTAGATCATTGGTTTCGTAGTTGAAGTGTCCAAGTAGATAGTTTTGTGGGGGTCACTGTACAATTCCATTGCTGTGAAGGACAAAAAGGCCAAAAGATGAAGTATTGCAATTTGAGAGGAAAGCTATAGGCTTGGAAGTTGGGCATTTATTTCCAATAGAAATTGTTGTAACTGAAATGAAACTGTATTTTACTAATAGGAAGCTTGATAGAGTCGAGAAAATAGAGGTAGTAGTGATCTGAGTGTGGTTAATGGTTTACTTGTATAAAAAGGGTATTTTCTTGTATTATTCTGCAGAATATAAATCATTTTTCAGTCTCCCAGGCAAGGCAAGATGCGATAACAAGGAGTTCTCTGACAAGGTATTCAGAACTAATGCTGCACCAATGTTGGTGTCAGAAGCAACAAGATTGTTCACAACAGAGTTACCTTTTGTTGGTAAAAAAGAATGTAGATTGCTCAGGCCAGGAGGTATATGATAACAAGTCATGCTGAACGTTAGAGGCTAAGAGAGGAGATTAAGGATTATGAAGATGGAGGATCAAGCTTTACCTTCCCACACTCTGATTTGAGCACTTGACGCTGTAGAGGGGTTCATAGAAGCGATATTGAAACAAGGAACCCAAATGAGGTGTGGAGTGTCAGCGTTTTGTGGAGATTTAAAACCTAGAGGTAGTATTAGATTGGGTTCAAGAACTTGAGCTATAATTTGACATGGAGGACATAACTGAAGATTAAACCAAGAAGAGTAATAATCAATCTTTGAGACAGAAATGAAATCCCACATGACCTTATGGTGGGATCACTTGCAGAAGAATCGGTTAAGGCAAGGAGAAAATTAGGATGTGGGAAAAAATGGTCAAGTGTCAAATTATTATCAAACCCTGTTTAGACAATTTTATAATTTAAAACAAAGGATATGTCAATGTAAGAGTACATCAAGTTATTATCAGACCCTGTTTAGACAATTTTATAATTTAAAACAAAGGATATGTAAATGCAAGAGTACAGAGAGTAGTTAATGAAATTTCAAATGGTGGGGGAGGAAGGGTAGCTGATACTAACAGGGGCCTTAAGAAATAAATTTTGAAAGGGAATCTAAAGGATGAAAGCTCTTTTGAATAGATGGGAACAAAAGCTTCTACCTCCAATACTTGGAAATGGAATTAAGTGATAGCTCCTTGGAAATGGAATTAAGTGATAGCTCCTCTTGAGGAGTTGAATACTGCTTTATGCACTTGGGTGGTGGACAAATCACATCCAAAGAAGGGAAGTAATGGCCAGAGGGGTTTTGAAATTAAGTGATAACTCCTTTTGAGGAAGAGTTGAGGACTGTTTTTCTGAGCTCCTCATTGCATGGTTTCCCATCACATGTTCATCTAGGGATTCATCTACTTTGGCTTCATGGCTGGAAAAAATGCTGCTAGGATATACTGCTCAATCAGTTGTAGGTAATTTGCCAACATGAGTCTCTAATTCAGTAAGAGATTCAGCTATTGCTTTCATCAATGCTCTGGTGTCACCTTCATCTGATTCAAAATCAAGAGAACTTTGTGATCACATTCTTGATGCATTGCTTGTGGGTCTAGAGAAGGCATTCCTGTCATTTGATGTTCCTACTGCGAAAGTATACTTCAATTTTGTAGTTCAGTTGGCAAATGGTGAGTCCACAATAAAGCCTATTATTAAGAGGGCAATTGATATGGTGGTCAAGTTGTCTGCCGATGAAACCCATCTGGAGGGTTTGAAGTTTGTCTTGGGTTTTCTGGTTTCTGCACTGGGTTCGTATGGTGCTAACAAGCATGTTTCTAAAAAATTAACAGAGAAGCCTTGGTCAAACACTAGTTCTAAGGTGACAAAGTAACAATCTTAGATGTGAGGCAACTTATTGGACAGCCAGCTGTTGCACCTGTGACAGCAGACAAGTCTAATTCACCTGCAGATTTCACACAACCTATTCAGATTCAACGTTCACATAAAAATACCATCATTAGCTGGACAACATTGTTTCCCAAACAAATAACCTACGAGCAATATCCAGCACTCAAACATATCATCACATTTATGTGAGCTAATTGATGAGGATGAAGTAGACCAACAAAAAGAAATAATAAAGCTTACCAGACAACTGCCACCATAGTTCTTTCTAATCCATACACTTAGAAGTGCAAGCATCACAGGCAACTTCGTAGCCCGGTCGGTCTCTAGAGCTTGATCATAATATCGTTTTGCCGAGTGCAAATCAAAAGGAAGGCCCTCTGCATGTTCATGCATGTATCCAAGATTGAACATATCCTGAGCATTTGACTGGGAATGAGCATGCATGTAAGCCTCCGCAGCACGCTCAAAATCTCTGTCAGTGCCCTGCAAGGAAAGAACATAAAATCAAGAGCAACTCTCAAGACCTATACAAAATGCTTTGGCATTCATATTGAGGTCTCTTGAGAAAAGAGAAACTCACCCTGCCATAATAATAAGCGTCCCCAATTAAAAGTGCTGCATGCTCATTACCCTGCTCTGATGCATGCCTCCAAAGGGTGTGTGCGCATTGATGTCGTTCAACATCACTGCAGAAACCTGACTTTCCTATGCATATATCATATTCCCTAAACTTGTCAAGTATCCATGCAGCATTACTCTGTGCAACCTCATATCAAAGTTCAGCAACTCTTGAGTACAGTAGTAGAGCTCTGGCAGTTTGGCCTTTCAAGTAAGACTCTAATGCCCATCTTAACAAGGATCCCCAAGGTCCTCTCTCTGCAACAAGGTCCACTCTAGTGCCTTCGTAAAATTTATTTCAACTCCAGAACCTCGTGCATAAATTTCTCCAAGAAATTCCATCGAATTTGTGTCTCCCTTTTCAACCGCTTTAAGAAACCATGACAATGCTTTCCTATGGTAATGTGAACCCCTCTCAAACCAAAGTAATAAAATATACCAAGTCTATACAATGACATTGCACTCCCTTTCTGGGCCTGATATTCAATAATTTGGAACTCATCATCTTCCTCACCATGTGACTTCCTCAATGCTTCTTTGTTCTCTTCAGCTCCATCATTGATCCGAACTGGCTCAACCAAAGGTGGTTCTTTGAAACTAAAAAAGCTAGCCACCGCAATAGATGCAAGTTTTGCATAAAGCTTAACGGATTTCTCATACATTTGTGGAAAAAAGAAAGGCCATATGAGAATCCTGTTTGGGATGTTCCCATCAAATGTGAGTGAAAACATTTTTCATTCTGCCCATGCTTGACAAATTAAATAAATACATTACGATAGGTTGTTGTTTGAAACATCTGGGGATCTTCGCCCGTTTTCCATGGGGAAACAATTCTTTAAGATTTTTATAGCCATATCAATGTTCCATTCAACAAAGCCTAAGGGACTAATATTGAAATTGGACGAAGAAAATGAGTTTTACAGTTTACCTGTTGGCGATAATAGGTATAGGCTAGTTCCATCTTAGACTGAAAGTTTCCACCTTCTGCAGCAAAATGATGATACAAAAAACCCTTTGCATCGCTCTGCTCAACCTCACTTCCAATCTCAAACAAAAACCCCAGTGTGGATTGGGCATGCGCATAACCACCATCTGCAGCAAGATGAAGATTTGATATGGCTTCCTTCATGAGTTTCGGTTCACCTTCGCTGACCGCAAACATCATTTTATTAACACCAGATACATACAACCCCTCCTCATTTGATTAAATATTCTCCCGGCTCAAAGTTTCCTCCAAAATCTTTCTCCATGATCCGGGATCAAGCTCATACACTAAACTATCCTCCTTATGCCTGAACTCATCCCATTCATCTGATTCCTCATTTATAACCCCTGATTCCAATGAGTTCTCATCTTCTTCCCCTGATTCTCCCTGGGCAACTTCTTTCACTTCCTCTTCTTCTAAAAGAAAAATCATCTGGCGCCCAGATGCAAGAACTGGGGTAATAGTAAGCATAAACATGATCAAGATCTTTAGAAACCTTGAACATCTCAGAGGGCCCATATCTGTCATGATACAATTCGGAACCTTCAATTGGGAATTTCTTTTTAAAAATATATCAAACAATCCCCAAATTTCTGATTTCAGAGAACCCGTGCCTGTCTAACTCCTAATCAGATGGCATACCATATTTACCAGCATTATCTACAAACCTAATTGAACGTGAAAAATTAAACATAAAACCCACTTTAACCTAGTTCGAAAAAACCCTAAACAGACATAATTGGCCTTGCAAAATTTGCGGTTCTGAGAAAACAGTTTCTAATCCAAAGACAGGACGATACCTATTTCATCAAAGGTATTCAAATCGAATAAAGAAATGAAAAATTATTCATTGCCAAGTGTAAATTGATTAACAGATTCAACAATGAGGCTCGAGGCTAATTGAACACACACATCATCTGGCGCCAAGAGGCTCGAACCCATGAATAAAACCTGCTAGAGTCTACACGTAATAACCAAAGCAATGAGGCTCTTAAGGTGACCGTGTCAATTAAACAATGTCTTTTCCATTTTTGGGAAGGAGCTGTCGCTTAACCGATGGTTATGAGGCTTGAGATGAGGTCAATTCAACAATGTTTTTCATTTTTGGGAGGGCGTCGTCGCTTAACCGACGGTTATGAGAATAGCCATCGCTTAAGAGACGCTTATGGCCTCATTTACAAAAAAAAAATTATCTTTGTGATTTTTGGTAACTTTAAAAAAAAAAATCCATGCACTGTCGGAAAAAACCGTCGGATTTTGGATCGAAATGTAGTAGTGAAAATATTGGAAATATGATAAATTATAATCACTCACTCACTCATGTCATGCACTGAGTGCTTAGTTGTGTAATATGACTAGGAATCATTGATGACTACGAGTATGTGACTCTGATTCCTGAATCACTTGGGGATTCAATCTAAAGTGTGACAATGTGTCAAAAAATATGACTATAATAAAAAATAACAACTAATAGTCTACTACTACGCCTGAAACGAGCTCAAAACTTTGTTCCTACTACCTATGTGAAGCTCGCTACCAATGTCCACTCATTTATCATCAAACTAAAATTCAAAAGGTTAGTTTGATGAGTCCTCCTCTACAAGACTTCATTTTTTTCATAAATATCATGAACTCACGACAACTATAAACAACACCCGATGTCATGCAAATACAAAATGGCATGTAGCTAGGATCACAAACTGTGCAGAGGTCGATTTATGCATTGCTATAGAGAGAGGTGTCATTGGGCACATGATATGGAAAAACAATGGTTATTAATAAAATAAAATAAAAAAAATTGGCTCAAGAATAGTCTTCAATTTGATGGGTGGCATGATCGTGATGTAATCTCCCTCCGCCCTTCCAAACATTTGTGGTTTCTCACAACATTTTTCCTCAGCGCCACCAAAATACATATAAAAATTACTTGTCTTTACATCCTCTTCCCTTTAAATCCTCATCTCATAGTCATAACTAAGGATTATTATGCATGCAAATCCTCACCTTATAATATGAATTGGGTTAAGGCACATAGACAACGATAAAATATTAAATGTGTCAGGACGCAAAGGGTTAGAGACAACTATAAGTAAGTCTTATATTAAATTTACCATATAAGTCTTTAATTAACACAATCAACTTAGATTTGGATTGTTGTGATCTTCTTATCACTCCTCACTAATGTGATTGCATGGCATTCTTTGAAGGTGAGGTCCATAATTTTAGGTCTTCTTCCTCATTATCATGCCTTTTGGTAAGACAATAAAGAGGGTAGTATCCTCCATCAACATGGAAAATGGTTTCAACATAGAGGTATACACATTAATTTTTTCATGTTGATGGATTTTTTGTTGTGCTTCTCTCTTACAGGTATCAAATCTCTTCAGAATCACCACTTCTTTGTTTTTCTTTTTCCTCTTTGTTTGTTAAGTTAGGAGATGTTTTCTGTATGTTTTTGTATCTTGGTGTTTTTTATACAAAATGATGCATTTTATTATGATCCAGTAATCTTGTGCTTCACCAATCTAGTGTAAATTACTTCTAAGAAGATTATAATGGGTGACTAGCTATTCTACCAATTTGCCTAGCTCTTGCCATTACCCAATCACTTGAAACTGCTTGGATGGCAGAGACAGTCCACGAAGGGTGATGGGATCAAATATGATTGAATTTTGATTTCTACTTGTGTACATGAGTAATTAAGTGGTGCAGACCGCTCTTCTTGGATTTTAAATCATTTCTAAGGATCAAATCTTGATGTTTGAGGTATCTTTACATTCTTTTAATTTTATTCTAGGTTAAACTATTAGGGTTTTATGTATGATATATTAGTGTTGTTAGTGATACATTCCTATTGAAGGATCTCTCTTGATTTGCACCTTGGAATATTTTTTTTCTGCATTAGGTCAAGTTCTAACACACTATATGGTTTCTTATATTTTCCCTAATTCATTTAAACAATGAATTGTCAATGACATACTAGCCTTGATTTCTCATTACTCGAAAGGAATTTAACATATAGGTCTATTTACCTCATCTTGAACATTTTAAATTTACCGTAAATTCCTTGTACTATATATTGGAAAAAATACAAAATATTAGATATATAAAAAAACCCTAAAACTTAAATGCATCAAAAAGTTCATTTTACAGCTTGTAAAAGCCCTAAAATAGGGTAATGTCATCATTAGGAGTGTGATGACATATCCTTGTGGTTGGTACAACCTTAGCATAGATATAGTTTTTTTTTTACATGCCCACATTTGACAAACCATAAACATGCTAGGGGGTTGGAAAAGGTCCCTACATTATTTCCAAGCTATATTGGTTGAACAACCACACATTGAAGAAACTATTAACTACCTTGAGGTACAACAAAAGGTATAAGTATTTTCATTGGTTGGTGAAAGCTAAGAGTTATCTATCAATGAATTTTTTTGAAGGGTTTAATTGAAGTTCCACACTAAAGTTATTAGTGTTGGTTTCATATTGCAGTTCATTGATTTATCTAGAACCAAGCCATATTGCTCGTAACCTCCTAGTCATTGAGTATTTATCAAATATCTTGTTGACTCCATTAAGGCATTTGTTTAATAATCTAATAGAGGATTTTTTAGAAGTAGAGTTTCCCTCATTGTATATTTATATGGTTACGCCTATATACATTTGGGAAGCTTATTGTGGATAAAGAAGAAGGCATAAAGAGAGAGGTGACCACATTATGGTCACAATGGGTTCATTTATTGATAAGTTTCCATTCTTAGAAATGACATACTTGACCTATCATAATGGTTCTAATGTGTACGGTAATAATACCATTCTTGGAAAAATCAATGCTTGTTGATTTAGAAAACATTATGGTCTTCAATATGAACATGGAAGTTCATAAGATCCATTTGGAACTAAGCCTTTAAATCATTGAAGTAGAATTAGTTTTACCTTAAGAAGTATAGGTGTGTCTTTGGGTAGACCAATATCTTTGTATGATCCATGAAAATGCATGATATTACTTTGATAAGCTCGCTAAGTACAAAGTATTCTCAAATATGAACTTGAGGCAGGGATACTATAAGGTAAGGATCACATAAGGAAATTAGTTGAAGACAACATGTGTGACCATGTATGGAATGTATGAGTTTCTTGTTATGCATTTTGAGTTGTGTAATGCAATAACCATCTTTTGCACCTTAATGAGAGATGTGTGTATACCAGTCTTTGACAAATAATTATTTGTTGGTTTTCAAAACAGTATGGTATTCAATGTGAACATGGAATAACATAACATCCACTTGGGAAAATTCTTTGAATCATTGAAGTAGAATAATTTGTACTTGAAGAAATAGAAGTATTCCTTTTGATAGACCAAATTCAATTCTTAGGGAATTATATTCTAGAGAAAGGATCCATTTTGATGGATCTTGCAAAGATCAAGGTGATTGAGAACTGGGAGGAACCCAAAATAGTTCATGAGGTAAGAAGTTTCCTTGAATTAGCTAATTAATGTTGTAGATTTGTTGAAGGGTGCACCTCCTGACAATTTTTCAAAGACAATGTCCTACGTAATTGGACGCAGAAGTGCAAGGTAGTATTTTACAAAATAAAGCACATACTTGTGAAAATAATTGTGCTAAAGATACTAGATCTTGAGTATTCATTGAGGTATAGACAAATGCCTTAGAATTCACCATTGGAGGTATTTTATTGCAAGGGATCATCTAATGGCCAATCAGAGAAAATATCTATAACATTATGATCAAATGTACCTTGTTCATGAGAAAGAGACAAATGTAGTTGTGCATTTCCTACAAGCATTGATGAATTACCTCATAGGAAATTGATTTGTTGTGAATACTGGAAATTTTGTGATGAAACCAAGTCTTTCATCTGATTAAGAATGGTGGCAATATTTCAAGTTGGTAGAAGTTTACATGAACATTGAGTATTGACTAGACATCCCCAATGTAGTTGTAAGTTACTTAAGTGGTAAGGAACAACTTATTGTCTTAGATGAAGATGAGTTTTCAATGCTTATGGGTAAGGGATTGGGGGTTCACTAAATAACTAGTATTGTAGCATGTGAGTTCATATCGGGTGTGATGAAGGAGAATCAAGACAAGGTACTTTGATTGTTGAATAAGTAGTCAATGCTATTCTTTTGTTTCCTTGTAATAAATTGTAGAAGGATAGGGTTAGTTGTTAGGATTTATTTTGAGTGTAATAACTAGAAAATTTCCACTATTGTCCTCGAATATTGCAAGATGTTGCTCGAGGATAGGTTAGTTGTAGATTTCCTTTCTTAGGGGTTCATATCTTGCTATTTGAATATGAAAAGTTAATGAAGCTCTATTTAAATGTAATTGATCTAGTGTATAAGTATGCATAGGGGAATGATAATAGAGAGTATGTAAGTGTGTTAGTTAATTGAATGAAGAACAAAGTTTAAAATATTTGGATGTATGTTCGTATATTTGATGTCTTCTTTCAATGACCATAAACATGGTTTTAAGTTCTCTGTGTGTGTGATTCGATGGTTTGATAAAACGTTGAAGAATTCCCAATAGTGTAGAGGCATTTCTGCATAACGAATTGATCATTCCATGGATTAATTCGATTGTTACAGTCTAAGTCAAGAATCTGTGAAATTCAACAGATCAATTGTTAGGGTTAATTTCCGTAAAGGAAAAGTGAATATCCACAAGTGTTAAGGTGAGATCCGCATCACCTCAGAAAAATGGTTGGGAAGGCTCTTGCAAAGGATCGACGACTCAGAAGAACTGTGGAAAAGGAGGAACAAAAGGAAAATTGCGGAAGCCCATCTTTGCGAAAGTGGGAAGGAGGATTTGCAATCCATAATCTGTAGTCCGATTGTGGAAAGAACCATTGTGGCCGCAAAGTTGCAGAAGTTTGTCAATTTTTTAAAACTGAAGAATTATGAACCAGCAATCCACAATCCGCATTTGTGGAAAGGGGTCTTGCGGGAAGGGTCTTGCAGAAAAGGTTTTGCGGAGAACTCACTTGCGGGAATTGAGTTGCAGAAAGACTGAGTTGTGGAAATACATATCTATGGAAATATGTATTGCGGGAAGAATTTTGTAGAACCAAGCTTGTGGGAAACTGATTGCGAGAGCATATTTGAGGAATCCTTCTTGTGGAAGAAGATTCTGATCAACATTTCAGTCTGAAGAAGACAACTTTAGGTCTGCTAGCTTTCACCTACCATCATTTTTGGTATAAGATCTTATCAGATCCTGTAGAAATATGATGATGAGGTGAGGATGAGCAGTAGCACATGTAGTCCCTATAGGACATGGTCAAGGAAGACAATTTGTAGAGACAGACACACAAAGGGAGTTAAGAGAACTCCAAACTACAATGGATCTATGGAGAGAAAGAATTCTAAGAATACATACACCAGTGATGACGAAGAATCCTTTGAAGATGAACAAGAGGAGGTTACTAAAGAATTCAAAGTACTGAAGATGTTGATGAAGGCTAGTTACAGACCTAGAGTTGAATTTCCCATGTATGAAGGTAATCTCAATGTTGAAGAACTCATGGACTCGATCAATGCTTTAAACAAGTATTTTTACTTTGAAGAAATTGAATATAAAAAGAAGGTGAGATCTGCAGTGAGGAGACTGAAAGGGCATGCAACTATCTAGTGGGATGAACTTCATATCCATAGATAAAGAAGAGGTAAGTCTAAAATCCACTCTTGTGATAAAATGTTATATTCAATTAAAATTCAATTTATATCTAAGGATTATCAGTTGAATCTCATTAGGCAGCTACATAACTTTAGACAAATAGGTATGACTATTAAAAAATATACTAGCGATTTCTTTAAGTTGAGTATTAGAGTTGGAAAGACAAAAGGGGGCATAGAAAGAGTGGCCAGATATATAAATGGACTGAGATTTGAAATAAGAGATAAGATTAGTTTGCTGAATTTGAATACTGACGAAGATTCTTTTCAGGAAGCCTTAAGGGTAGAAGAAAAGTTACTAAGAAGACAAAACCAAAAGAATCAAGGGAGAGCCCTAGCTAGAGGATATCCAAACAAAGGAGGTAAGTTTCATACCTCTAAGGATGAGGCAGAAGTATCTAGTAGCCACACACCCCAAAGAGGAGGATTTAGGGGAGGCAGAGGAAGAGGAAGACATAGAGAAGTGAAATGTTATACATGTGGAGAAATTGGACACATGTCATGGGAATTTCCAAGTAATAAACCTGCAGCTCAAAGGAATGTAAACATTACTGAGGCTCGTGAGGAGTCCAGTGAAGAAGCATACATGAATAATCCTCATGAGGAAGGAGAATCTCTTATGCTGAAGAGAGTTTTGGGAAAGGCAGAGAAGAAAGTGCATGAACCAGCCCAGAGAAAGAGTCTATTCATGACTAAATGCAAGTCACAAGGGAAGTGTTGCAAGATGGTTATTGACAGTGGTAGTACATATAATTTGGCATCCACTGAGATGGTAGAGAATTTGGGATTGAAGAGGATGAAACATGTAGCTCCTTATAAAGTGTTTTGGTTGCAGAAAGGACATCACCTCTTGGTGAATTAGTAGTGTAATGTGGAGTTTCAAATTGGTACTTATAAAGATGTGTTATTATGCTATATAATGCATATGGATGTGTGTCATATACTATTAGGGAGGCCGTGGAAATATGATAGAAACGTTTTTCATGGTGGAAGAAAGAACACTTATTCTATGGAAAAGGATGGAAATGACATACACTGTCAACATTGGAAGATGAAGCACTTCAAGAAGGTTCACGGTCAAATATTTTGTTGATACCTGGGAAGGAAATATTACAAGATGTCAAGAAGGAGGATGAGCTACATTTTTCTCTTGTTGTTAAACCAAAGGTAATTTCAATTTCTACAAATTCAGATGATTTTCGTACTGAAGTTATAATTTTGCTAGATGATTATGTTGATATTATTGTGGATCAATTTCCCAATGCTTTACATCCTATGAGAAGTATTAGTCATAATATTGATTTGATACCTGGTGCAAGTTTACATAATAAGGCAGCATATAGATTAATTCCTCAACAGAATGAACATATCAAAGGGTTGGTGAAAGAAAGTTTGAGTCCTTGTGCAATACCCGCTGTACTTAGAGCAAAGAAGGATGGTGGATGGAGAATGTGCACTTACACTAGAGCAATTAATAAGATCACTATCAAGTACATATTTCCTTTACCCCACATTGATGATTTGATGGATTGTTTGAGTGGTTCAAAGTATTTTTCAAAGATAGATTTGAAAAGTGGTTATCATCAAATAAGGATAAGAGAAGGGGATAAATGGAAGAATGCATTCAAGACTAATAATGGGTTGTATGAATGGTTCGTAATTCCATTTGGGATTACTAATGCACCTAGTACTTCTATGAGATTGATGAATGAGGTCTTAAAGAAATACACTGGAAAATTTGTGATAGTGTATCTCGCTGATATTCTGATTTTGAGTCAAATAAAGAACAACATTTGAGACATCTTAAATTGGTATTGGAAACCTTGCAAAAGGAGAAGTTGCTAATAAATATGAAAAAGTGTAGTTTCCTGAAGAAAAAGTTGATTTGTTTTGGATTTGTGGTTTTGTAAGAAGGGTTGAAGATGGATCCAGATGAGGTAAAAGTAATTTTAAGTTGGCCAATTCCTAGGAATGCATATGAGGTAAGAAGTTTTCATGGACTTGCAAGTTTTTATAAAAAATTCATCAAGAATTTTAGTCAAATTTGTACACCTATAATAGACACCTTCAGGGAAAGTAGACAACCTTTCAAGTGGACAGAAGCAGCTGACAAAAATTTCAAATTGTTGAAGAAGAAGATCATTGAGAAGCCTGTTATGGCTTTGCCAAGTTTTGATAAGGTTTTTCAAGCAGAGACAGATGCTAGTGGGACAATAATAGGAGTTGTTCTGAGTCAAGAACAGAGACCAATGGCATACTTCAGTGAAAAGTTGAATAAGGAAAAACAAAAATAATAAAGAAGAACATTTGAGACATCTTAAATTGGTATTGGAAACCTTGCAGAAGGAGAAGTTGTTGATAAATATGAAAACGTGTAGTTTCTTGAAGAAGGAGTTGATGTATTTGGGATTCATGGTTTCAGAAGAAGGGCTGAAGATGGATCTAGATAAGGTGCAAGCAATTTTAAGTTGGCCAATTCCTAGGCATGCATATGAGGTAAGAATTTTTCATGGACTTGCAAGTTTTTATAAAAAAATTCATCAAAAATTTTAGTCAAATTTGTGCACCTATAATAGACACCTTCACGTAAAGTAGAAAACTTTTCAAGTGGATGGAAGCAGCTGACAAAAATTTCAAATTGTTGAAGAAGAAGATCACCGAGAAGCCTATTCTGGCTTTGCCAAGTTTTGATAAGGTTTTTCAAGTAGAGACAGATGCTAGTGGGACAACAATAGGAGTTGTGCTGAGTCAAGAATAGAGACCAATGGCATACTTCAGTGAAAACTTGATTAAGGCAAAACATAAGCATTCCTCATATGACAAGGAGTTATATGTTGTTGTACAAGCTCTCAAGAAATGGAGACATTATTTGATTCCTAAAGAGTTTGTGGTATATTCTGATAATCATGCTTTGTAGTTTATAAACAATCAGCCTAAATTGAATAAAAAACATGATAAGTGGGTGGAATTTTGGCAGAACTTTACCTTTGTGATCAAGCATACAAGTGGAAAATCTAATAAATTTGTTGATGCTTTAAGTAGATTAAGTTTTATCTTGCAAGAATTTAAGGTTAGTACTTTGGGATTTGAGAATTTGGTTAATATCTATAAAGAAGATGAAGATTTCAAAGATATATATGCATCCTGTGAGAATCCAGTTTCCCATAATAGAAGCCAATGGTTAGACTATATGTTACAAGAGAAACACAGTGGAGGTTTGTTAAGACATTTTGGGTAAAATAAAACATTTGCTTAGGTGAGTAATTTTTATTTTTGGCCAAGAATGCAACATGATGTAAATAATTTTGTTGAAGGATGCAGAAAATGTCAGCATGCCAAAGGGAGGAGACAAAATATTGGATTGTATCAACCCATACCTATTACAACTAGGCCTTGGGATTACATCAGTGTGGATTTTGTTCTGGGACTTCCTAGAAATCAGAGGGGAAATGATTCTATTTATGTTGTAGTGGATAGGTTTTCAAAAATGGCTCTTTTTATTGCTTGTAAGAAGACGAATGATGCAACAAACATTCCTAACTTGTTCATTTCAGAAATTGTGAAGTTACATGGTTTAGCTTTAAGCATTGTGTCTAATAGGGATACTAAATTTGTTGGTCATTTTTGGAGAATTCTATGGAAGAAATTAGGTACTAGTCTCAGTTTTAGCTCTGCTTATCACCCTCGGACTGATGGTCAGACTGAAGTGGTAAATACGAGCTTGGAAAACATATTGAGAAGTGTTGTTTATGAAATTTTGAAGCAGTTGGATTTAACTCTTAATCAAGTTGAGTTGTCTTACACTAATTCACCCAACAAAAGTAGAGGTATCAATCATTTTTAGATTGTGTATGGTATGCACCCAAGAGGAGTGTATGAACTTATAAATTTGGGTGGGAAAGAAAGAACAAGTGTAGATGGTGAACATTTTGCATCCAGTATGCATGTGCTACAAGAGAATGTCAAGAATAAATTGCAGGAACGTGCAGGAAAATACAAACACAGAGAAGATTTGAGAAGAAGAGAAGCTAATTTTCAGGTTGGTGATTTAGTAATGGCCTAGCTTAGGAAAGAGAGGTTTCCTAAGGGAACCTACCATAAATCAAAACTCAAGAAAATTGGAGCTTGTAAAATTTTAAGGAAGTTTTTTGCAAAAGCAAATGAAATAGAACTTCCTTCTGATCTTCAAATTTCTCCAATTTTTAACATTTCAGATATATATTCTTTTAAAGATTTAGGTGTTCAAACATAGATAACTTCAATTGGAAAGGATAATTACCAAATAAAGAACAACCACATATTGAAGCTAGCCTTGACGAAAGGGCTTCAAAGAAGACCAAAGAAGAATATTTTTAGTATTTGGTCAAGTGGAAGGATCACATTTGAAGATGCAATGTGGATGATAGAACTAGATATTTCCAAGTACAATGTACACCCTGAATATCTATTGAAGAATTAGTATGATTCAGGAGAATCGAGACTAAGCCCTTTGTTTGTTGAATAAGCTATCCATGTTATTCTTATGTTTCCATGTAATCAATTCTAGAATGATAGGGTTAGTTGTTAGGATTTATTTTGATTGTAATAACTAGAAAATTGACCTGCGGTCCTCAAATATTGCAATAGGTTTCTCGAGGATACGTTAGTTGTAGATTTCCTTTCTTAGGGGTTCAAATCTTACTATTCGGATGTGGCAGGTTGATGAAGCTCTATTTAAATGTAATTGATATAGTGTATAAGTATGCACAGGGGAATGATAATAGAGAGTATGTAAGTGTGTTGGTTAATTGAATGAAGAATAGAGTTTAAAATCTCTCTCAATAACCAAAAGCATGATTTTAAGTTTTTTTTTGTGTGTGTGGTTTGATGGTTCGGTAAAACGTCGAAGAATTCTGAATAGCGTAGAGGAATTTCTGCATAACGAATTTATCATTCCATGTATTAATTTGACTATTACAGTCTAAGCAAAGAATTTGTGAAATTCAGCAGATCAATGGTTGGGTTTAAATTCTGCAAAGGAAAAGTTAAGAACCGCAAGTGTTAAGGTGAGATTCGCATTAGATCTCAGAACAACAGTCAGGAAGGAGCCTGCAAAAGATCAATGGCTCAAAAGAACTACGAAAAAGGAGGCACAAAAGGAAAATTGTGGAAGCCCATCTTTGGAAAAGTGGGAAGGAGGATCCGTAATCCGCAATCTAAGTGCAAAAAGGACCGTTGCGACCGTAAAGTTGCAGAAGTCTGTTAGTTTTTAAAAACTAAAGAATTGTGAACCCACAATTCGCATTCCTAATTTACGGAAAAGGGTCTTATGGAAAGGGTCTTTTGGAAAGGGCCTTGTGAAAAGTTCCTAGCAGAAAAGATTTTGCGGAGAACTCAATTGCGGGAATTGAGTTGCAGAAATACTGAGTTGCGAAAATACATATCTACGAAAATCCCTATTGCGAGAAGAATTTTGTGGAACAAAGATTGTAGGAAGCTGATTACACGAGCATAGTTGTAGAATCCTTCTTGTGGAAGAAGATTCTGATCAACATTTTAGTTTGAAGAAGACAACTTTAGGTCTCCTAGATTTCACCTGCCATCAATTTCGGTATAATATCTTATCAGATCCTGTAGAAAGATGATGCTGAGGCGAGGATGAGCACATGGAGTCCTTGTAGGACATGGTCAACGAAGAAAAGCTGCGAAGACAGACACACAAAGGGAGTTAAGAGAACTCCAAGCTAGAATGGAATCTATGGAGAGAAATAATTCTGAGAATATAGACACTAGTGATGAAGAAGAATCCTTCGAAGATGAACGACAGGAGGTTACTAAAGAAGTCAAAGTACTGAAGATGATGATGAAGGACAGTTAAAGACCTAGAGTTGAAGTTCCCATGTATGAAGGTAATCTCAATGTTGAATAACTCATGGACTCGATCAATGCTTTAAACGAGTATTTTGACTTTGAATAAATTGAGGATAAAAAGAAGGTGAGTTCTGCAACGAGCAGGTTGAAAGGGCCTGCAGCTATCTGGTGGGATGAACTTCAGATCCACAGAGAAAGAAGAGGTAAGTATAAAATCCACTCTTGGGATAAAATGTTATATAAAATTAACATTCAATTTATGCCTAAGGATTATCAGTTGAATCTCATTAGGCAGCTACAAAATCTTAGACAAAAAGGTATGACTGTTAAAAAATATACTGAAGAGTTCTTTGAGCTGAGTATTAGAGTTGGGCACACAAAAGGGGACATATAAAGAGTGGCCAAATATATAAATGAACTGAGATTTTAAATACAAGATGAGATTAGTTTGTTGAATTTGAAGACTGATGAAGATGCTTTTTCAGGTAGCCTTAAGGGTAGAATAAAACCTACTAAGAAGACATAACCAAAAGAATCGAGGGAGAGGTTCAACCAGAGGATATCCAAACAAAGGAGGTAAGTTTCAAACTTCTAAGGATGAGGCAGAAGGATCTAGTAGCCGCACACCCCAAAGAGGAGGCTTCAAAGGAGGCAGAAGAAGAGGAAGAAATAGAGAAGGACACATGTCATGGGAGTGCCCAAGGAATAAAACTACAGCTCAGAGGAATGTAAACATTACTGAGGCTCATGAGGATTCCAGTGAAGAAGCAGAGGTGAATAATCCTCATGAGGAAGGAGAATCTCTTATGCTGAAGGGAGTTTTGGTAAAGACAGAGAAGAAAGTGCATGAACCATCCCAGAGAAAGAGTTTGTTCGGGACTAAATGCAAGTCACAAGGGAAGTGTTGTAATATGGTTATTGACAGTGGTAGTATAGATAATTCAGTATCCACTGATATTGTAGAGAATTTGGGATTGTAGAGGATGAAATGTCCAGATCCTTATAAAGTGTCTTGGTTGCCAAAAGGACATTAGCTCTTGGTGAATGATCAATGAATGTGGAGTTTCAAATTGGTACTTATAAAGATGTGGTATTATGTGATATAATGCCTATAGATCTGTGTCATATATTGTTAGGGAGTCCATGGAAATATGATAGAAAATTTGTTCATGATGGAATAAAGAACACTTATTCTCTGGAAAGGGATGGAAAAGACATACATTGTCACCATTGGAAGATGAAGCAGTTCAAGAAGGTTTAGGGTAAAATATTTTGTTGATGACTGGGAAGTGACTGTTACAAGAAGTCAAGAAGGAGGATGAGCTACATTTTTCTCCTGTTGGTAAACCGAAGGTAATTTTAACTTCTACAAATTTAGATGATTTTCCTACTGAAGTTAGAATTTTTCTAGATGAATATGTTGATATTATTGTGGATGAGATTCCCAATGCTTTACCTCCTGTGAGAAGTATTAGTCATCATATTGACTTAATACCTGGTGTAATTTTACCTAATAAGGAAACATACAGATTAACTCCTCAACAAAATGAACAGATGAAACAACAGGTTCAGGAGGTGTTGGAAAAAGGGTTTGTGAAAGAAAGTTTGAGTCCTTGTGCAGTACCCACTACACTTAGACCAAAGAATGATGGTGGATGGAGAATGTGCACTGACTCCAGAGAAATTAATAAGATCAATGTCAAGTACATATTTCCTTTACCCCACATTGATGATTTGATGGATTGTTTTAGTGGTTCAAAGTATTTTTCAAAGATAGATTTGAAAAGTGGTTATCATCAAATAAGGATAAGAGAAAGGAATGAATGGAAGAATGCATTCAAGACTAATAATGGATTGTATGAATGGTTAGTAATTCCATTTGGGCTTACTAGTGCACCTAGTACTTCTATGAGATTGATGAATGAGGTATTAAAGCAATACACTGGAAAATTTGTGATAGTGTATGTGGATGATATTCTGATTTTCAGAAATAATAAAGAAGAACATTTGAGAGATCTTAAATTGGTATTGGAAACCTTGTAGAAGGAGAAGTTGCTGATAAATATGAAAAAGTGTAGTTTCCTGAATAAGGAGTTGATGTATTTGGGATTCATGGTTTCAGAAGAAGGGCCGAAGATGGATCCAGATAAGGTGCAAGCAATTTTAAGTAGGCCAATTCCTAGGCATGCATATGAGGTAATAATTTTTCATGGACTTGCAAGTGTTTATAAAAAAATTCATCAGAAATTTTAGTCAAATTTGTGCACCTATAATAGAAACCTTCACGTAAAGTAGGCAACTTTTCAAGTGGATAGAAGCAACTGATAAAAATTTCAAATTGTTGAAGAAGAAGATCAGCAAGAAACCTATTCTGGCTTTGCCAAGTTTTGATAATGTTTTTCAAGTAGAGACAAATTCTAGTGGGACAACAATAGGAGTTGTGCTGAGTCAAGAATAGAGACCAGTGGCATACTTCAGTGAAAACTTGATTAAGGCAAAACAGAAGCATTCCTCATATGACAAGGAGTTATATGTTGTTGTACAAGCTCTCAAGAAATGGAGACATTACTTGATGCCTAAAGAGTTTTTGTTATATTTTGATAACCATGTTTTGCAATATGTAAACAGTCATCTTAAATTGAATAAAAAACACGCTAAGTGGGTGGCATTTTTGTAGAAATTTACCTTGGTGATCAAGCATACAAGTGGAAAATCTAATAAAGTTGTTGATGCTTTAAGCAAATTAAGTTTGACCTTGCAAGAATTTAAGTTCGGTACTTTGGGATTTGAGAATTTGGTTAATATGTATAAAGAATATGAAGATTTCAAAGATATATATGCATCCTGTGAGAATCTAGTTTCCCATAATAGAATCCAATGGTTAGATTATATGTTACATGAAGGATTCTTGTTCAAAAATAGTGAGTTATGTATTCCAAAATGTTCTATGAGATAAAATTTGATACAGGAGAAACAAAGTGGAGGTTTGTCATGACATTTTGGGTAGAATAAAACATTTTCTTAGGTGAGTAATTTTTATTTTTGGCTAGGAATGCAACATGATGTAAAGAAGTTTGTTGAAGGATGAAAAATATGTCAGCATGCCAAAGGGAGGAGACAAAATATTGGATTGTATCAACCCCTACTTATTCCAACTGGGCCTTGGGATTACACATTAGCATGGATTTTGTTCTGCGATTGCCTAGGACTCAGAGGGGAAATGACTCTATTTATGTTGCAGTGGACATGTTCTAAAAAATGGCTCATTTTATTGCTTATAAGAATACCAATGATGCAACAAATGTTGCTAACTTGTTCTTTTAAAAAATTGTGAAGTTGCATGGTTTACCTTTAAGCATTTTGTGTAACAGGGATACTAAATTTGATGGTTATTTTTGGAGAACTCTATGGAAGAAATTGGGTACTAGTCTCATTTTTAGATCCTCTTATCACCCTCGCGCTAATGTTTAGACTGAAGTGGTAAATATGAGCTTGGGAAACATATTGAGAAGTGTTGTTTATGAAATTCCAAAGTAGTTGGATTTAACTCTTAATCAAGTCGAGTTTGCTTACAATTATTCACCCAATAGAAGTAGAGGTATAAGTCCTTTTTAGATTGTGTATGGTATGCAAACAAGAGGAGTGTATGAAATTAGAAATTTGGGAGGAAGGGAAAGAAGAAGTGCAAACGGTGAAGATTTTGCATCCAGTGTGCATGAGCTATAAGATAATGTGAAGAGGAAAATGCAAGAACGTGTAGGAAAATACAAACAGAGAGCGGATTTGAGAAGAATGGATGTTGATTTTCAAGTTGGAGATTTAGTAATGGCCTAGCTTAGGAAAGAGAGGTTTCCTTAGGGAACCTACCATAAATTGAAGCTCAAGAAAATTGGAGCTTGTAAAATTTTAAGGAATTTTTCTCCAAAAGCATATGAAATAGAACTTCCTTCTGATCTTCAAATTTCTCCAATTTTTAATGTTTCAGATATATATTCTTTTAAAGATTCAGGTGTTCAGACATAAATAAATTCAAGTGAAGATGGTTCCTTTATAAATTGGAAAGGACAATAACCTCAGAAAGAACAGCCACGTATTGCAGCTATCCTCGAAAAAATGGTTTCAAGGAAGACCAGAGACAAAGAATATTTTTAGTATTTGGTGAAGTGGAAGGATCTCATCTGAAGATGCAACGTGGATGAAAGAACTGGATATTTCCAATTACAATGTACACCCTGTAGGTCTATTGAAGAATTATTTTCTTGCCCCAGAGTATGATGCAGGACAATCGAGACAAAGCTCTCTATTTGCTGAATAAGCTGTGAATGTTATTCTTTTGTTTCCATGTAATCAATTCTAGAATGATAGGGTTAGTTGTTGGGATTTATTTTGATTGTAATAACTAGAAAATTTCCATTGTTGTCCTCAAATCTTGCAAGAGGTTTCTCGAGGATAGGTTAGTTGTATATTTTCTTTCATAGGGGTTAAGATCTTACTATTCGAATGTGACAGTTTGATGAAGCTCTATTTAAATGTAATTGATATAGTGTATAAATATGCATAGGGGAATGATAATAGAGAGTATGTAAGTGTGATGGTCAATTGAATCAAGAACATAGTTTAAAATATCTGCATGTGTGTTCATATATTTGATGTCTTCTCTCAAAAACCAGAAACATGATTTTAAGTTTTGTGTGTGTGTGTGGTTTGAAGGTTCGATAAAATGTTGAAGAATTCCCAATAGCGTAGAGGTGTTTCTACATAAGGAATTGATCACTCCATGGATTAATTTGACTATTACAGTCTAAGTCAAGAATTTGTGAAATTTAGCATATCAATGGTTGGGTTTAATTTCTTCAAAGGAAAAGTTAAGATCCGTAAGTGTTAAGGTGAGACTTGCATTAGATATTAGAACAACGGTCAGGAAGGAGCCCACAAAGGATCAACGACTTAAAAGAACTGTGAAAAAGGAGGCATGAAAGGAAAATTGCGGAAGCCCATCTTCAAAAAAGTGGGAAGGAGGATCTGTAATCCACAATCTGAAAGTGGAAAGAGCCGTTGCGGCTGTAAAGTTGCAGAAGTCTGTCAGTTTTTTAAAACTGAATAATTGTGAACCCGCAATCCACATTATTCATTTGTGAAAAGGGTCTTGCGGAGAGGGCCTTGCCAGAAAGGTTTTGCAGAGAACTCAATTGCATGAATTGAGTTGCGGAAATACTGAGTTATGGAAAGACATATTTGTGGAAATTTGTATTGCAGGAAGAAGTTTGCAGAACCAATATTGCATGAACATAGTTATGGAATCCTTCTTGCGGAATAATATTTTGATCAACATTTCAGTCTGAAGAAGTCAACTTTAGGTCTGCTAGCT
>LPNX010060332.1:34309-51574 GCA_001517045.1 Pseudotsuga menziesii | reverse complement strand
TAAATTTGCATGTGAAGTGGTAACAATTCAACTATGTGCGAAGTCAAACTAGCATTTGAATATGTATGGTGTATGTGTGAAGGTAGTATGACTTTGATTGTGTTGGAAGTTGGATTTTTTTGTTTGGATATGTATGATTTTTGTGATAAGCCATGTTATTTACAGGGGTTTGTTCTACATCTTGAAATATCTACTCCCAATAAGATTTCATTTTTTACCCTATAATATTTTGAAGGATTATATGATTTGTATCATGTCACCATACTAGTAATAGAAATTAAAACGCGGTTTTAAAAATGTCATGGAAAAAATGGACATATAGGATACTTAGTGAGAAAAGGGGTGTTTTAATTGGAATGGTATATTGGGATGAGTTTTCATCAAAAGAAATTTTTGAGGTATTCCTCATTATTTAGTGAAATTATGGGTATTATTTCATATCCCATGAATGCATGTATTATGCCATAGTTCCATTGAATGAAACCATGTTTTTTTTAATTTTTTTATACCAAAACTGATGGGTAGATTAAGATAGATCCGGAAAATCAGCTTCCGGGTGCTGTGTTACACTGGAAGATTCCTGATCAAGACAAGGGAAAAGACAAGAAAAACAGAGACCATATTTGACCGAAAATGACATCAAGTGGAGTCCAGCTGTTGCAAGGAATTTACCACACGATTTAAGCACATCTTAACGGCTGGAAAATGAAAGATACAGAGGACGCGAGCTCAGAAACAAAGGTGTGAGCTTCAAAATTGAATTTAAGATTATTAGGGATCCATCTTGGAGAAGCAGACGAGCTCCCTTGCTTTAAATCTTCGACCAACTTCTCCAAACTGGTTCGCTGCCTCTTTGAACTGGTAGAGAAGGTCTTCTTGGACGTCAGCCAATCCTTCTGAAGCGTTTTCAAGCTTCTCTTTGCAACCATTCGAGCCAGAGGAGAGCAACGGCTGTCTGCTCCATTCTTTATTTTGATGCTGGGACTTCCCTTAGCATTCCAGCTTGCCCATTCGATCTTCAACCGACATAGCTCATAGAGGGCAACCACCGTGTCACCACCGAGAGGACAATGCCAGTCAATAGTGAAATCGTAGCTTCTAGCTGGGAATGAAATGGAGCTTGGATAATTAAGACAGCCTCGAGTTTCTCTAAGAAAACAACCAGCCCTTTCTAAAGTCCAAAGGACCACAAGAAAGAAGTTGATGAGCAGGTTGCCGGTACAAAAAATACAGAGATCTCTGAGGTCGCGTTCAGGCAAGGAAGAGTCACGGGAGATTGCAGGAAGAGACGTCTCCATTGATAGAAATGATGCTCCTGCTCAGGAGCGTGGCATGATTGGCTTCAAGATCAGTTGCCTTGTTAAGATGGCGCGGCACATGAAAGAAGCTTATGGTTTGGAACTTGCCCTTTAAGATTTGATTTTTCTGGGCTATCCTCTTCATGTGGATGCTGGGAGGACTAGAATTCGATCTCATGGCCTAAATCACCATTTTGGAGTCCCCAAAGACTAAGATATTTCGGATGTTAAGGCTTATAGCTTGCCTAAGACCCTGCCACAGAGCATGATATTCAGCAAAGTTGTTAGACTCCACTCCTAGCCCCTAAGCAAAGGAAGAATGAACAGAACCTGAAGGCAAGAGGATCACTCCTCCCCCTCCGGATGGGCCTGGATTGCCCTTAGAGGCACCATCAAAAAACAGACAAGGAACTTGCAGCGATAGTCTCCAATTTAAGAAATCTGGTTCTTCCATTCGGATTTCCCAAGCAGCAAGAGTTGGAGGTCTGGTAATGGGATTTTTATGAGCACTAGAGGCGAAACCAGCAAACCATGAAGCTTCTCTATCCTCTAGAGGTCTAGCATTCCAGAGGTCAGGCTTGTGGTCCAAAGCTTCTCCAAGGAAAGCTTTGGCTTTCATCGCTATCCTAGAAGGAGTGCTCTCCACATCTCTGAACAGGCGATTGTTCCTTTCAAGACAAAGTTTCCAGAAAATGAACTTAGGGAGAAGCATCCACGCATATTTGAGGAGGTCTTTTTTGGAGAGCTGAAAGGGGGAGCATTCAGCCCATCTGGTAAACAGATCTGCTGTTAACTCCGGCAAATTAAAATTAGGAGGATTCACCAGAAGAGCTTCTTTCCAGACTTCTTTGGAGAACGAACAGGATAGCAGAAGATGATCAATATTTTCTTCATCATTCTTGCACAGGGCGCACCTTGAGGGACCTTCTAGGCCTCTCTTTCGTAGATTTTCTATTGTGAGAATACTTCTATGAACCACATTCCAACAAAATAGATCAACTTTCGGAATGGACTTGGAAGACCAAACGAAATTCCACTGGATCGGATTTGGGGCTACGTGAGGAACCGTCATTAAGGACCGGTAGCCTTCAGCTGCTGTATAACTTCTAGAATTGGATCCCGAGCCTCTCTTATCACAGGAAGATTGATTTAGTGGTGATTTACCTTGCAGAAGCTCGGACAGAGTTTTGGCTTTCTCATCAAGATCACTGGGGAGGTCTGCATACTTCCAATCAATCCAGTTTTTTTCATTGTCCCATGCTGAAAGGTCCCAAAGAGTGAAGATATGCTGATCTTTGAGCCATTGTTTAACATTCTGAATTTCTGGATTATACCCCAAAGGCTCTTCCCCGAGGATGGAATCTTCCCACAAATTAATTTTATTTCCATTGCCAGGTATCCAATACAATAAAGATCTGAAATGCGCCAGGGCTTTGAGACAGAGCTTATAGATTGGAGAGCCAATTTTGCTGGGAGGATTTTTGTCAAGGCAGCGAGTTCTCTGGCCAGATAAATATTTTTTCCACAGAACCTGTTTGCTCCAGCTAGCCTTCCCGGACACAATCTGCCAGAGAATTTTGGTTCCCATAGCTAAATTTTGAGCATGAATACTTCTGACTTGGAGGCCTCCTTCTCTATAGGTCTTTTGGACTTTGTCCCAGCTAACCAGATGGGGCTTTTTCAGGTTTCCTTTTCCCCCTTCCCACAGGAAATTTTTGAAAAGAGTTTCAATCTTGCTGATGACAGAAGAAGGGGCCAACATTGAATGAAACCATGTTACCCTTGAGTGTGAATGTCTTTACAATTTTTCATGAGAATTTCAAGGAAAGATTGTAGAATGACCACATCATGATGAGTATCATTAAGCAGGTAAAGGAAGCCCAAGAAAATAGGTTTTGAATAAATAATGAAGTTGTTAGGATTATTAATCCTCCCTTGTCCAAATTTGGTCATATGTCTAAATTGGGAGTCATGTCTAAATCGAGAGTCCATCCAGTCTATTTATAGTCATTAACACCATTGGGTCCACTTGACCTAATTGGGGCACATGTTTCAGTTACTAAAGTGTGGGGAACACTAATTGAGGCTCACTGCCACTTATTGTACTTGATTGCATAAGTTTAGGAGCCTCCTAGATCAATCCCTACAATTTAGGAAGCCACTGGGAGTGCCGAAACCAACCAAGGTCAGTTCACTTTAGTTAATGACTAGTCAAGCTAAGTTAGGAGTCAGTTACATTCAGTTCTAGTCCTCTACATTCAGTTAGCGCTAGGTTTACTTGACTGAACACATGTGGGGCGCATTTCTCACCTACCACTATCAGTTAATCTTAGTCAACACTGAATGTAACACTTTAGTTGTGTTTTAGAGCTCCGATGAACTCCGGTTATGGTTTAGACAAGGTTAGTTAACCACTGAGTCCTCTGATAGTGATTTAGACAAGGTCTTGGTTACCTACAGTCAAGTAGAGTCTAATCAATTCAAACTTCCTAATGTGGATTCAAATTGCGTGTGGCTATTAAAGGCATTGTACTTCATTGTAATTATCTATCTAATTACTCTTTGATTAATGAAAAGCATTCACAGCTGCAAGCCATTTTTGTACTGTTTCATTCTTCAATAACTGAGTAAATTGTGTGATCTATCATGTGAGTTGTGTGTTTGTCCACAGATCTATGTGCTCAATTTAATATGGTATCAGAGCCTCGGCGGACAAGGCACTTCTCCTCCTTAGATCTCCTACTGGATCATTTTTTGAGCAAAATTGCTCCTTCCGGCACTGCACCAGAAGCGGAGAATTTACCACTTAATACCCCAAGCAAAGGAATTGTTGATCAAGCTTGATTGATTAACTAAGCTGGGTGTGAAGAAAATTCCAAAAGTGCAGGCTGCCCGACCTTACGGTGCCCTTTTTGTTTTGCAGGTGCAAATTCGAATGGAGTCATCAGTTCCTCTTCTCACCCTGTCCTCAAACTATTCAGAATGGAAGAAGGAGATGATTTCATCTCTGATGAGAAAAGGTCTTTGTTGGGTGTCTATTGGACTTGATAAAGAGTGTTTTAGTAAGATTGATTGGCTAAATATAAGTGATGGAGCTTTTGGAAAAATAGCAATGGGAATTTCTCATAGCTTGCGCTTCCTCATTAGATCTTTTGAAGACCCGAGGGAATATATTGAAGACCCAAAGGAACTCTGGACAAGATTGGACAGAACCTTTGGAGTGACTGATGATGATCATAATAGCATTTTGGAGAGAATATCCAGCACCATAAGCACTCTTGATCCAAAAATATCAGCCTCCACTCTCTCTGATGAAGTTGTTCAAGATGAAGAAGAAGCAGAAACTTCTACATAGTCAATTCGAATTGAAGACAGTCTCCATGCAGTGACTCCTTCTTCTGATGCTCTGGAAGTTCATGAGATCTCTGATATCTCATATTCTCATATTGCTAAAACAGAGGAAGACATTTGAATCTCTGATATTTAAGAAAAATTCTGCTACACTTCCATGCAAACATTCACTGGTGATTTTCCTTTAAATTCTGTGCAAAATTTACTAGTAATTGCTTCTGAAAGTGAAGAGAAATTTGATTTTTCTCCCTCTAATGTTGCTGCTGGTGTGCAAATATGTGATTCCTTATATATTTTGGAAGAAATATCATATTACCAGAGTGATCCATTTGATCCCCATGATCTATATTTTCCAGCAAATTCCTGCAAGATTGCATGCACCAAAATTCAGAATTTTGAAGAAGAAGAAAGCTATGCATCCACCGTCTCGGTTAACCATTTATTTGAATATGATATTAACCTTATTGGATCTGATATGATATCATTTAGATCTGATCTGATATTGCTTGGTTTAATATATCAAATTCATAATCTTTCAGTACCACTTGTAGCTGTTCTCATCAACGGTGTGAAGAAACAAGTACCACAAGTCTCCTACAAAACTGCTGCTGGGGATTTGATTCCATTTCACAGTTTTGGATCTGTTTTGAACCTATTTAGATTTGATTTAATTTCTGATCTGATATTATTTAGTTCATATTTTAAAATCCAAAAGCCTTCAGTCATGCTTGTAGCTGCTCTAACCAATTTCGGTGTGAAAAATCAAGTACTGCACTTTCTCTTCAAAACTACTGATGGGGATTTGGTGTTAGTTTCCTCATATGAGGTTGCTGATATTTTATTATGTGATTCATTATCTATTTCATAATCTATATCAGACTATGGATCTCAATCATTCGCTCTCAACAGTCCCAGTGCTTCTTTACCATTGATCACATGCTTATCTCCTCACAGAACTAGTAAAGAGGAAGATTTTTTTGCATCCGCCTAGACACCTGCTCCTAACACTTGGGGCTATTCTTACCACTCATGGTTTTCTGTTCATGGATGCAACATATCATTTTCTTGAGTGTTCCTCACATTCTCTGAATTCTCAAGAACCTTTTTCTCACTTTTCAGTTGACTTCAGTTGCTCTACATGGGTCCAGTCTTCATCTGGCAGCTGTCTATATTTCTGATTTAGTTGAGCATATCATTCTTCTTCCAAAGAGGAAGATTCCTCCAGAAATAATGATGGAGAGGTTCACATTCCAGGCCCCAGGATACCTGTGCACAGAAGAACCAGATTGATCTTGATTCTACCTTTAATTAGAAGGGGGTTTTTTTCCCATGTGGTTTTTCCCCAGCACCTTGTTTTTGAGCAGCTACCTTACTTTACTTGATGTAATGGGTGACCTATGGTCTTAGTTACCAGGGCCCACAGTTTGTCCAAGTTAGCATTCAGGGGGGGTGTTAGGATTATTAATCCTCCCTTGTCCAAATTTGGTCATATGTCTAAATTGGGAGTCATGTCTAAATCGAGAGTCCATCCAGTCTATTTATATTCATTAACACCGTTGGGTCCACTTGACCTAATTGGGGCACATGTTTCAGTTACTAAAGTGTGGGGAACACTAATTGAGGCTCACTGCCACTTATTGCACTTGATTGCATAAGTTTAGGAGCCTCCTAGATCAATCCCTACAATTTAGGAAGCCACTGGGAGTGTCGAAACCAACCAAGGTCAGTTCACTTCAGTTAATGACTAGTCAAGCTAAGTTAGGAGTCAGTTACATTTAGTTCTAGACCTCTACATTTAGTTAGCGCTAGGTTTACTTGACTGAACACATGTGGGGCGCATTTCTCACCTACCACTGTCAGTTAACCTTAGTCAACACTGAATGTAACACTTTAGTTATGTTTTAGAGCTCCGATGAACTCCAGTTATGGTTTAGACAAGGTCAGTTAACCACTGAGTCCTCCGATAGTGATTTAGACAAGGTCTTGGTTACCTACAGTCAAGTAGAGTCTAATCAATTCGAACTTCCTCATGTGGATTCGAATTGCTTGTGGCTATTAAAGCCATTGTACTTCATTGTAATTATCTCTCTAATTACTCTTTGATTAATGAAAAGCATTCAAAGCTGCAAGCCATTTTTGCACTGTTTCGTTCTTCAATAACTGAGTAAATTGTGTGATCTATCATGTGAGTTGTGTGTTTGTCCACAGATATATGTGCTCAATTTAATAGAAGTGGTGTACTTTATTTATCACATATATGTTCCTAAGTCATCTAATATTAGGAAGTATTTATTGAAGAAATGCCACAACCCACCCGTTGTTAGCTACGTACAACAACAAAGAACAATGGCAATATTTGGAAGGGTCTACTATTGGGAAAATATGCAAAGGGATGTGGATGAGTACATCAATAGTTGTCTTGTATTCCATTACGACAAGGATGATCTCAAATATAATGTTGGTTCATTACAACCTTTTTCATTGGCATAGACACTTTGGGCAAGTTTCTTTGTGCAGTTCATCACTTAGTTGCTAGGTTCACAAGGATATAATAAGATTTTTTGGATTGTTGATTGATTTTCCAAATATTCCATCTTTTGGCTAATTCAGGTGCCTTATGACATTGAGGGCATTGCAAAATTGTTTCTAAAAAATGTTATGAAGTTCTAGGGCCTTCCACTTCCACTGAGAATTGTGTTGGATAGAGACACACGGTTCATAATGTGGTTTTGGACATTCAAGCTTGTTGGTACCATGGCAACAATGAGTTCGAGGTATAATTTACAGAACAATGCATGGAGATAATGCATAAATTGCCTTTTGGAAGATTCCATAAGGAAGTCCATTCATGTAGAAGAAATGAGTTGTCCAGAGTTGTTGGATGGAACCCAATTCAATTTAAGGAACATGATATAGTCCATTCAAGTTGGCGAATGGGAATAATTGATTTGATACCATCATAGTTTTGCATGGATACTACTGATGAAAGCCATCAACCTTTGGGCTAATGAAGGGATGGAAAGATAGATTGGAGATGGACCCCATTCAGTGTACAAATGTAGTCCAGACAATGAAGCGTGGGATGGATTTGTGTCAGGAGGGAGGAAATTTTCAAACTAGCTGACTTAGTCTTGCTTAAGTTGATCAAATAGGAATTCAAGCCACCAAGTTGCATGTTTGGTGCTTTTTTGCAATGGTTTCAGTGATTCTTGAAGTTATTTGAGAAAATTGGCAACGTCATGTACATATTGTTGGGTGTTTTAAAAGTCATGTTTAGATGTATGCCTATTGTTGGATAACTTGATCTAGTAGAAGCAAAGTTACACATCTTACATATTCGTGTCTAAGGCAAAGTTATAGATAGAAATTATGTAAAGAGGCATAGCCTAGCTGCAATAAATGAAACCATACACTATTGAAAAACCAAAAATCATGAAAAGAAAATTTTCAAGTAAGACTAAGCCCATGAAAAATGTAAATTACTATCACCTCCTTAGAAAAAGAATTATTAATTATAAATTAGGAAAACGTTCATTAATTTATGAATGGAAGTCTTTAACTAATACTATGTTAATGTGCTTATGTAAAAAGAAATATATCACTAATTTAAAAAATAGATATATATTTGTTATTTTCATACATTAGTGCGTCTTTCATTAATTTATCATTATTAAATAGACATGTGCTAACCCGTCCCCTCTACATTAACGGAACCCATGGTTACGATTAAGGTGTTCAGTCCAGTGAAAACTTATTTAAAATCATAGGCAAACGTTTCACGACTAATTTAAAACCTTTTACGATTAAGATATTCAAAGCCACATGAATACTTAATTCAAGATAATTGAGAAAGGGAACTCGTGGAAGCAAGAACATTGTTATTATAATTAGCATTTAGTAGTTTATGGTCATTGCACGAAGGAGAGCCATGGAACTTGTCGCCATGTATAGTAGTTTATGAGTCAGTTGGATGTGAAATTGTGACGGCAAGTTGGTTGCAACCACACATCACATCTGGAGCAGTACGCGGTTTATATGTGAACTTCCGTCTTATTGTAGAATTAAAAATTCCTACATGATAAGTAAGGAGTCTTAAATACTTTCTTTAGATCAGACTTCTCTGTCATCTCTTTTGGTAATAACTTTTATTGCATATACGTTTCTGTCGAACCTTTCTTTAAATCAAAACAAAAATAAATTCCCACTTTTTTAAGTAAGGAGCCTCACATACTTCTTTGTATGCTTTTCTCGATTGCTTATATAGTACTGCTACGTTAGTGCTCCGTTTCTATTCTATATGTGTTTCTGTCGACAACTGATATCTAGTTCTCGGTTTGCGAATTCTGCTTGATTTTATTCACTAATTTGTTTACATGGCGTCTTTCAGATTCAAGGTAACTAGAAAGGCAGCAGTTCTCATCCCTCCTTCCCTGACTACTCCAACGGACATTCTCTACCTTTCCAATCTCGATGATCAAGCGGCTGTCAGATGTTATATGCGCGCCCTTCTGTTCTATCGGTCCAACCCGTCAAAGCAGTGTGACAAAGATCCGGCCAGAGTTATCAGAGAAGGGCTGGCCAAAGTTTTGGTTCACTACTATCCTTTTGCGGGCAGATTGAGGGACGCTTCCGCCGGTAAGCTCATAGTCGACTGCACCGGCGAAGGCGTACTGTTTGTGGAAGCCGACGCCGATGTTGATCTGGAGCAATTTGGAGACAAGCGTTCACCTATTGCCTGCACCGATCAGCTCCTGCACGATGATCTAGTCTCGGAAAATGTTACCAATTCTCCACTAATGCTTATTCAGGTTAGGGTTTTCTTCTTGTATGAACTGAACTCAGATTTATCTGCATGCATTGAAGATTCCTCAACATAATTGGATCTTTCAGGGAACACGTTTGAGATGTGGAGGGTTCGTATTCGCCCTGTTGTATAATCACACCATGAGCGACGCCCGTGGCCTAGTTCAGTTCGTGAGCGCTCTGTCAGAAATGTCAAAGGGGGCGACAAGACCTTCGGTTCTTCCGGTGTGGAAAAGAGAAATCCTCCGACCTCGCACGAGTCCCGAAGTTAAATTCCCCTTCTACGCATACGCTGAAATAAAAGACAACAAGGATGGTCAGATGGTAATTCCCACGCAGGATTTGACGCGCACTTCATTATTTTTTGATTCGGTTCTCCCAAGGTATACAATTTTCCCCTGAAATAATTTTTTTATTTATAACAAGCTAGACAATTTTCCTCTTAAATAAATTTTTTATTTACAACAAGTATTAATCTTATATAGGAGTATGAATACTTATGAATTAATAAAAAAATCAGTATGGAAAAAATATGGGAGTAGGTTGTTTATAGATTTAAAAAACTTATTTTTCAAATATAATTTTTTTTTAAATATATATAAACTATTCAATATTTGCATGCATTATTGGAATTTTATAGGAAAAATGTGTTTTCATGGGCCATTTTGCTTATCAAATCCAATCTATATTTTGTACTTCCCGTCACAAAAATAAACATTAAAAAGTCCATATAGTCTCCAAGAAACAAGAGAATTTTTCCAAATTCCTACCTTAAGTAACATTTATTTTTCATTAAAAACTACTTGAAATATAAATTTTAAAACTTTTAAGTCCAATGTACTTATAAATTTATTTATAAAAATATGAAATAATTAAAATACCAAAATTAAATTAAAAACAATAAAATCAATTTCTAATAATATATTCCAAAAAAAATTATACTAACTTAAATCTAATATTATAACTAGTTACTAAACTTTATATTTATATCATAAAATAAACCCAATATAGAAACTAATAAAAATATTTAATATTTAAAACTAAAATACTAAACAAAATGTATATTACCAATGATGAATGATGATGATGTTCATGATGTTGATGGTGAGGATGATGATGAAGATGATGATGTTCATGATGTTGATGGTGATGATGTTGATGATGAATGATGATGATGTTCATGATGTTGATGGTGAGGATGATGATGAGGATGATGAGGATGATGATGATGATGTTCATGATGTTGATGGTGATGATGATAATGATGATGATGATGTTCATTGTGTTGATGGTGATGATGATGATGATGATGATGATGATGATGAATGATGACGATGTTCATGATGTTGATGGCGATGATGATGTTCACGATGATGAAGGTGATGTTGATGGTGAGGATGATGATGAGGATGAGGATGATGATGGTGAGGATGATGATGATGATGTTCATGATGTTGATGATGATGATGATGATGTTGATGATGATGAGGATGATGATGATGATGAATGATGATGATGTTCATGATGTTCATGATGATGATGTTGATGGTGATGATGATGAGGATGATGATGATGATGTTCACGATGATGAAGGTGATGATGATGAGGATGATGATGATGATGAATGATGATGATGTTGATGATGTTGATGATAAGGATGATAATGAGGATGATGATGATGATGTTCATGATGTTGATGGCGATGATGATGATGATGAGGATGATGATGATGAATGATGATGATGTTCATGATGATGAAGGTGATGATGAGGATGAGGATGAGGATGAGGATGATGAATGATGATGATGTTCATGATGTTGATGGTGAGGATGATGAGGATGATGAGGATGAGGATGATGATGTTCATGATGTTGATGGTGATGATGATGATGAGGATGATGCTGATGAATGATGATGATGTTCACGATGATGGAGGTGATGATGAGGAGGAGGAGGAGGATGATGATGAATGATGATGATGTTCATGATGTTGATGATGAGGATGATGATGATGATGTTCATGATGTTGATGGTGATGAGGATGATGATTATGATGTTCATGATGATGGTGATGAATGATGATGATGTTCATGATGTTGATGATGAGGATGATGATGAGGATGATGATGATGATGTTCATGATGTTGATGGTGGTGATGATGATGAGGATGATGATGATGATGTTCACAATGTTGATGGTGATGATGATGATCATGTTGTTGATGATGATGATGAAGGTGATGATGATGATGATGATGAGGATGAGGATGATGATGAGGAAGGTGATGATGATAATGATGATGATGAAGGTGATGATGATGATGAGGATGATGATTATGATGTTCATGACGTTGATGGTGATGATGATGATGAGGATGATGATGATGTTCATGATGTTGATGCTGAGGATGATGATGAGGATGATGATGATGATGTTGATGATGTTGATGGTGATGATGATGAGGATGATGATGATGATGTTGATGATGTTGATGGTGATGATGATGAGGATGATGATGATGATGTTCACGATGTTGATGGTGATGATGATGATCATGTTGCTGATGATGATGATGATGATGATGAAGGTGATGATGATGATGATGATGATGAGGATGATGATGAGGATGTTCATGATGTTGACGGTGATGATGATGATGAGGATGATGATGATGAATGATGATGATGTTCATGATGTTGATGGTGAGGATGATGATGATGAGGATGATGATGATGAATGATAATGATGTTCATGATTTTGATGGTGAGGATGATGATGAGGATGATGATGATGATGTTCATGATGTTGATGGTGATGATGTTGATGATGAATGATGATGATGTTCATGATGTTGATGGTGAGGATGATGATGAGGATGATGATGATGATTTTCATGATGTTGATGGTGATGATGATGATCATGTTGATGATGGTGATGATGATGATGATGAAGGTGATGATGATGATCATGTTGATGATGATGATGATGATGATGATGATGATGAATGATGATTATGTTCATGATGTTGATGGTGATGATGAGGAGGAGGATGATGATGATGTTCATGATGTTGATGGTGATGATGATGAGAATGATGATGATGATGTTCATGGTGTTGATGATGATGATGATGATGATGATGAGGATGATGATGATGATAGCAATGATGGCAATGGTGATGGTGATGATGATGATGATGATGAAGGTGATGATGATGATGATGATGACGATGGTGATGATGAAGGTGATGATGATGATGATGATGAAGATGATGATGATGAAGATGATGAAGATGATGTTGATGATGATGAGGATGATGATGAGGATGAGGATGAGGATGAGGATGAGGATGTTCATGATGTTGATGGTGATGATGATGATAAGGATGATGAAGGTGATGATGATGATGATGATGACAATGACGATGATGGTGATAATGTTGATGATGATGATGTTCATGATGTTGATGTTGATGATGAAGATGAAGATGACGATGACGATGATGATGAAGATGAACATGATGATCATGGCGATGTTGATGATGATGATGATGGTGATGATGATGTTGATGATGAGGAAGATGATGATGATGATGATGATGATGACGACGATGGTGATGACGATGATGTTCATGATGATGATGACGGCGATGGTGATGATGATGTTCATGATGTTGATGGTGATGATGATGATGATGATGATGATGAAGGTGATGATGATGATGAGGATGAGGATGATGAAGAAGAAGATGAAGATGATGAAGATGATAATGATGATCATGGCAATGTTAATGATGATGATGATGGTGATGATGATGTTGATGATGAGGAAGATGATGATGATGATGATGATGATGACGACGATGGTGATGACGATGATGTTCATGATGATGATGACGACGATGGTGATGACGATGATGTTCATGATGATGATGACGACGATGGTGATGATGATGTTCATGATGTTGATGGTGATGATGATGATGATGATGAAGGTGATGATGATGATGAGGATGAGGATGATGATAATGATGATGAGGATGAGGATGATGATGGTGATGGTGATGATGATGATCATGTTGATTATGATGATGATGATGATGAGGAAGGTGATGATGATGATGATGATGATGATGATGAGGAAGGTGATGATGATGATGATGATGATGATGATACTGACGAAGTTGATGATGATGACGATGGTGATGATGATGAAGATGAAGATGATGATGATGATGATGATTAATATGAAGATGATGAAGACGATGATGATGAACATGGCGATGTTGATGATGATGATCGATGATCAATGATCACGGTGATGATGATGATGATGATGAAGATGAATATGAAGATGATGAAGATGATGATCATGTTGATGATGATGATGATGATGATGATGATGACGACAATGGTGATGATGATGTTTATGATGTTGATGTTTAGGATGATGATGATGAAGATGATGATGATGATGATGATCATGTTGATGATGATGAGGAAGGTGATGATGATGATGTTGATGACGACGATGGTGATGATGATGTTCATGATGTTGATGGTGATGATGATGATCATGATGATGATGATGATGATGATGATGAAGATGTAGATGATGAAGATGAATATGATGATGAACGCTATTTTTGGTTTTACAAAATGCGCACGCGATTTGTCAGCACATAACGCGCACACATTTTGTTTCTATACAATGCGCACGCATTTTGTTTAGCTAAATCGCGCTCGCGTATTCTTTAAATTCAAAAATTTATTCCCTCCAAATGATAAGGCCGAACCTCCACCCATGCTTTTGTGAAATTCTTATGCCTATATGTCTGCTTTGTACTTTGCTTCGAATTCAACATGCCTGTGCCTTGGAGTATGATCAACCATGGCTAATTCAACATTATATCCAAATTTTCAATATGATCGTGTTTAGCGGTTTGTCTGATTATGCTGCACACCTCCATTTTTTATGAGATTTTAGAAACATATATGGTTTTTTTTGCAGATTCTAAATATGTAAATTTTAACAATACATAATTTTTTCTATTTTTTTCTTATTTATTTTCTGTCATCACTCCTCAACTCAAAAAACACACTGGTAGTGTTTCATCCATATTTCTTTCGTTTCTCAACCATTTAAAAAAAAATTGTATGGTGCACTAAAGAACACTAATCTCTACATGTTATAAAAAACCCATTTCCAAATAATTGCATTAAGACATTCAAACACTGCACCCACAAATGACGTACCGTTTTCGAGGTTTGATCTCTTAGATAATTAAAAAAAAAATTAAAAAAAATATTTTTATTATTGGAAAAATAGTCGTGCACTAGTCCTATATGTTCTCTATATGTATACCAGTTTTCGTAAGTTTATTCCATCATTTAGACACTCAGACGCTGCACCCACAAAAACATATACCTTATAATTTGTCACAAAAATAAAAAGTGCCCATTAAAATTTATTGAACTTTAGATAGTTAACAACATTTTCAATAGAAAAAAAAAATATTTGGAAAGGTCATTCAATTTCCTACATTTCTTGTTTTTTACTGATCGCAAGATTCATTGTGTAAGTGTCTCAAAATATCCATGCAAGTTGATGGATGTCTGTTTTTTTAGTTTTGTATTGCACCTAATGCGCCAAAAGAGACCCTCAACTTCTTGCACACACCCTTATAAATTTTAAAGCTTTAAACTTTTAAAATATAAAACTAACACTAAACCAACTATACAGTTACATAATAGTGAAAAATTAAAAATAAAACAATAAAATTTATATCATTTCTATTATAAAGGAAATAATAAACTATTTGATAATAGTTATAAATTATATAGAAAATAATACAATAAATAATATGGTTGAAAATATATAGTACATCAATTAAATGACCATGCAAATGCACTCCACGAGGGTGATAATTATAAATTATACAGGAAACAATAAACTATTTAATAATATCTATAAATTATATAGAAAATAATAGACAATGTATAGAGATATTAAAATGGCTAACAATTTATGAGATAATTTCTAACCACAAATTAGAAATAGTTAATAACCTTATCTATCTCTAGTAAACTTAAGTTCCTTGTGTGTTCAATGATACACACATTGTAAAGTCAAACATGAATACATGTATCATAATTATATATAAAAAGATATTACAATCCATAGATGGTACATTCGAAGGGATGTCCATTTTCAAAAATCCATTAAGGTAAAAGAATACACAACCAACAAGTACACACCATTACTTTTCACTCACATAATATGGTTGGTTGGGTTTTACAACAAGGAAGAAACGAATACTAATGTCCTTGCATGTTAATCAAATGTTTAAGTAAGAACATAATTTAAAGTACGGCAACCATTAGATTTATGGACATCAAATAATAATGTGCGGAAGCATACATCAAAAGATGGTTTTGGAGATGAGAAAAAGTGAAAACTGTGAATATTTATTTAAAAAATAAAGGAGATAATGTGTATGGATATAATAATTTGAATATTAAACAAGTGGAATAAGCAACAAAGTTGCTTAGTACCTGCTTCCTAAGAAGAGATTAAAAATATATAGCAATAGGATAACTTTGCTATAAAAATATATGATAAAACAAATATAATTACAATTTGAAAGAAATTAAAAAAAAAATGAATTAAAAAATGTCCATTTAAATACGATATAGGTTATTGCAATGTAGCATAAAATAAGCATATTCAAGCTTCCTTACATACTTCTAGTAATATTCTTGACTTATGCTATAAAAATATGCAAGTTTCTTTATAGACTAGCATAAATAGCAAATAAGAAATAACAGCTTATAAGACTATAAATTAATATCATTGTTGTGAGAATAGTTTATTTATATTTTATTATAAATTTATAATGTTATACAAATATGCAAGTTTTTTTTATAGACTAGCATAAATAGGAAATCAACAGAATTCAAGGCTTCTTGAACACAGTCGCCATTTTACGATTTGACCTTTCAACATTTTTCTGTGATTCTAGTTCATATTTTTCCACCCAAATTCTACACAAAACTTACAGGGTTGAAAATCTCTGTCTTCTTTTGAGGGAATGAGCTCTTCCAGGGATGGCATGGCTGTCAATCGTAACTGATGGAATTAGCAGACGTTGATCTCGTTCTCCCAGAGATATTGAAACAGCGACAACTTTATGGAATTGTTAGTTCCTCATCATCAAGCAAACACGGGAAGCGCATGGCACATACCAGTAGATTCTGTTACCTGAATTTGTTTGGATGTCGAAAAAACAAATCGTCACAGGGCCATGGTTTGGCACAACCGAATATGTAAGTTGCCATGTAACATCGGGGAAAATGTTAATTATTGGCTAAGGAAACAGCTACCGACTAAATTGACTGACAAAAATGTAAAAGCTAAGACTCTTTAATTATTTGGATCTGAATACGAATATGACACGTGTGCGTGGAATGCAAGAAATTGTTCTGTTGACCTACTTCTCTGGAACTTTCATGACACGGTATTTCTCTTTTGTGCGCATTTTAGGATTAACTAGCCAGCCAGAGAATGCTCTAAAGAAAGAGCCTGGCCTGCTAGGGTTCAAGAAGAAAAGAAACAAGGACGCAACCGGCCAAATTAGGACACATGGGGTTTAATCGAGTACCTAACGAGTCAAATTATAACCCTTAGGGTTTGTAACAAAAACAGAATGCGGCCGTGCCAAGCAAGCAATTGTGTTTTCTTTAGGGTTTGTGCTGGTGGTCAGCGACATGTAAGAATGGAGGATTGAGATAAAATGATCTGTCATGGAGTT
>LPNX010060332.1:0-27166 GCA_001517045.1 Pseudotsuga menziesii | reverse complement strand
TCCAAATTTCTCGTCCTGTAAAGGCCGAACAGATCTTGACAGAAAGCCCCGGCCATTTTATTTGTAACTCTGATGGCCTCTACATTGGCCAAAAAATGTGCGAGCTTCTTCCCTGCCAGGAGTTACAGCTTGGTCAAATCTACTTTCTTATTCCGCGACGGAAGTTACAGTTTGCGGTTTCTGAGTCGGACTTGGGTTGTCTTCTTTATAAGGCGAATGCTGCACTCAAACAGAGCTGTACCAAATATCAGGTGGGAGATTATATCGAGCCCAGCATCTACACAGACCCACAAAGTGAGATCAGATCAGAAGAAGAAGAATTGAAATTGAGATCAGACCAGTTGTATTTATCATCTCTCTGTCGAAATACCTCGAAGTCTGCGTGGTAACAGATGGCAATGGAATATAATTTTTATTTTTTTAATTTTATTATTATGATGTCATGTTGTTACATGTCAACTCAAATCCAGATACCAAATTCCAAAGTTTACATCATCTTCTATCCACCAATAAGTTGTTTACAAAATAGTTTTTTAACAAAATAAAAAAAATATATTTTACAGATCCCTAAGTTATACTTTACAAAACAGATTTTAATTTTTTTTGATAGAGAGCAACTAATACAAAGTCAAAAGAGTTTGGCTTGCAATAGATTACAATATATCTGCTAAGGCAGGTATAATAAGTTGATTAAGATAGAGGAAAGTAAACGTCTACCAGAAGCACAAATGAATAGAATGTCGACAAGTTATTAAGCCATATTCTTTACTCATCTTTTTTCCAAAAAAATATCAATAAAGTATCAAATTGATTGAAATATAATTTTACTTTTTGTCATTTTTATATTTATTTACTTTACACACCAATAGGAATAGAATGTCGACAAGTTATTAATCCATATTCTTTATTTATGTTTTTCCCAAAAAAATATCAATAAAGAGTTAATGTATCAAATTGATTGAAATATAATTTTACTTTTTGTCATTTTTATATTTATTTACTTTACACACCAATAACATTATGAATAGAATGTCGACAAGTTATTAAGCCATATTATTTACTCATGTTTTTCCAAAAAAATATCAATAAAGAGTTAATGTATCAAATTGATTGAAATATAATTTTACTTTTTGTCATTTTTATATTTATTTACTTTACACACCAATAACATTCATGAGATGTTGGAACATTATGGAAATAGAAAATTAGATTGAAAGTTTTGAACTAATTGAAAAAAAGGTAAACTATATTTTAATAGAAAAATGGAGAAGCTCTCCTAATGAAAATACTTGAATTATGTACTGATAATAACACATGAAAATTAACCAACTTGTATCCTTAGTTTTGTGTTCACGAGTATTAATCACTGGGGTTACTTTCTTTATGTAATGTACATTGATAGATTAATTATTCAGAAATTTCTCAACTTGTTTATACTTGTGCCTTAAAAGAAAAGAAAATAAGTGACTTGATATTTCTTGGTGATGCCACTCTCCCTTCTTGATGTGTTGCATCTAAAGTCTTCTCATTGAAAACTATACCTACATACTACCTCCTTCATAAGTTTATTTTAATAGATGTAAATTATTTGTGATCTCTTTCTATGCATCTTCCATTCTTTATATGTTTTTATCAACAATGAGTAGAGTCCTTAGTTTGAATCCTTCAGTTGTCTATATTTAGTAATTTGTTTCCATGGTGTATTTGTGATTCACGGTGGTCTCTTATTCCCCTCCTCCTCTAGATGGTTTTCTATACCTTTCCAATATCAATGATTAAGTGACTTTAATATGCCATCTTCTAGCCCTTGATTTCTACTAGGCCAACCCATCAAACAAGGGTGGAAAGGATCTAACAAAAGTTATCAAAGAAGGGATAGCAAAGATTTGGTGCACTACCACTATTACATATGGGATAAATTTTCAATGATATATTACAAGGATACATAGTAACCCATTCATATTATTAATAATTACTACATCGTTACTAATTTTTTTATTCCTATATTTTTCTATTTTCCTATATGATTGTCATAAGTTCAATAAATGTTCTTCATTCGTTGCACTTATGATGTATGAGAGCTATAACTTCGAT
This sequence comes from Pseudotsuga menziesii, assembly GCA_001517045.1. Classification (NCBI taxonomy): domain Eukaryota; kingdom Viridiplantae; phylum Streptophyta; class Pinopsida; order Pinales; family Pinaceae; genus Pseudotsuga; species Pseudotsuga menziesii. The sequence goes on along the minus strand of LPNX010060332.1, from coordinate 25,072 downwards.
GAATGTTCTTAGTTTTCAATCTTACAACAAATGTTCTTAGTTCATTACTCTTATGATGAAAACCCTAAATATCATTGTAATTATGACAACCAAATCTACAATTGTTTCAAAACGTAATGAAGGTGTAACTGTCATTGAATTTAGTTTTGATCAACATTGACAAGGATAATGTTTGTCAAAATAATGACAGACAAATGAAGTACTATACGTATTTTTCAACTTTTTTTTTAGGTGCAACATTTAAATGCTCTTTTGGTCACTATTAGACACATGAAACGATCTTCTATCTATCTACTTGTTTCACATCCAATTAATGCTTTTCATAACTCATATTTTTTTACTTTGAAGGTTTTATTTTTTTAATATATATTTGTCTCCTTCTAAATACCCACATTGGGTTTGGCCTAAACCTTACACCTTATTTTATTTGGGGACATATATAGTTGTGTAAGAAAAATTTTAAACATATCTACAAGATGTTTGATTCGTGGATGTTAATGTTTCTACCATACTAGTATATTTGTAAATTTTACTTATATTGCTTAAGTGGATTATGTTGTAATAGGTAATTAAAATGCCTTACAACATTACTCCATAAGAAAATCAAAGGATGCTTGGTAGGTTAAGGGTGGAATTGGACACAAAGGGTGATGGAAAATGTTATTGCCCTTGAAATTGATGTAAGGGATCCAGTAGATGAAGACTTTTAAAAATAAAAACTAAAAAACACATTGTAGGTAGTATGGGCACACTAAAGAGGTGAATGAATATCGTCCCTTTGTAAGTTATTCATTATAAGATGTACTATTTGTATTGATTGTATTTATAAATTTTTATATCATTTTATTGTTTCTTATATACACTTATTTTTAATTTATTGTTTTTAATTATAAAGACAAACAACCATAGGTGTGTGTCGGATAATTTTTCAAGTACTAGTAGAAATACTATTAATGTACAACATGAGGAAGATGGAGCGAACATGGAAGATAAAGTAAATCCTATAAAAGAAGATGATGTTAATAATATATTTGAGGATGATGGATAAATATATTTATCCATGACACCTTTACTCATATCAAGGTAAACTTTGATGGGATTCATGATGTTCCTCTGCTTGAAAAGTCACAACAACAACTTTATGAAAGATCAAGAATAAAATATTCTCTTTGCTATAATGTTGTTGGTGAACTTATAGGTATTGAATGGTTTTTCAAACAATTGTCTCATACAAATCCTAAGATATGTAATATAATTTGTCACATATATATACATAAAATTCTATTTTTTTCTCTATTCTTAATGTTAATTACTGTTTAAATTATGGATATGTAAATGCTTGTGATTCTTGTTATTTACATTAATTAGTTTTTTTTATGTTGTATATTGTTAGGTGAATTTCTATTACCACTGTCAAATCATTTATCACTCACGTACCAAGACTTATATAACATTATGAATTATATTGGAATGTAGTATCACAATATTGATGCATTCCCTAATGATCATACTATATATTATGGAAAATATGCATAAAAATGAAATTTCTGCAATGTCCAACTAATAGGTATCAAATCAATCAAGTAACAAAAAATGTGTCTCAGTAGGTTCTTCATCATATTCATAGAAGTCAATGTTTCTAGTGACTAGTCAAGTGCAAAAACATAACATAGTTTATGGATTTCCATGTACATATTAGAAGTGAATATGGTGTACTATGAATGCCTGAAGATGGTTATGCTTTTAGGAACATCAAATCAATATGGCCAATTTTTAAAGAAGAACCTTGCAGTGTTAATATTTCTTTGATAGATGACAGTGTCAATCCATTTTAGCAATGTTAGGTTTATTTACTCAGTGTGGCCTATTTTTGTCATAAACAATAAAATTCCTCCTTGGATGTCAATCAAGGGGGAACATATAATGTGGAAAATGATTATTCCAGGTATTTGTTTACAATATTTGTTTGAATGTATCATTTCATTTATCTTTTTTTTTCTGCATGATAATTTTTTGTGTATATACAATCTAGGTAGTAACGATGTGCATTATCTTCAACCAATTAGGTAAGTACCAAGTTAAATATGAATGTATATATTGATCCTCTTGTTCATGAGCTACTACATTTATAGGTTGGCATCACTACGTATGACATCTCTAGATCAATAGGGAAAAAGGAAGTTAAATTACATGGAATACTTGCATGGACAATTCATGATGCCTTACGGATAACACATTTGTAGTATTTTGTAGTATGTATGATACTACTATACATTGATAGTATATATGTTTTTATGAAAATATCATGCATGTTTTTAAATATAAATTCCTCAGTATATGAATAATACACTTAGCATTAATTTGTATCTTGTAGGTCTTCAAACAAACTCTAAATTTGCATGTCTAATTTGTGGTCCAAAAATGAAATGTCATAGTTCAAGAAGTTTAGGAAATGAGGCATTTGATGATTATAGAAACTTCGTTCCTAAGAAGCATAGGTGTCGAACTACCATAAAACGTATCATTAATGGGAAAAAAGAGACTAGAATAAAACCAAGGAGAATGACACCTTAGCTATCGAAGTTGGAATATAATAGAACTCGTCAAAGTAAGGAATTTGGATATGTATCATATGTAATGTTTTTCAATTTTTATTTGTCTTAAATAATGATTGCGTAGACCTACCCTCATATGCGGTTCGATGATTTGTGCACCACGTGGATCGATTTAACCATTTTACGTAGTGAAAATATAAGGATTTGAACACTAAAAATTAAAAGTAAACTAATGAAATTGTAGAGCATGGTAAGGTCACTTACTTGGTCCAGATGGTTTGTGATTTCATCCACCGTATCTCCCGAAATCGTTGTTTGAAGATCAAGGATGAAAAAGGATTCGAAGCACTATTATGGTAAAAAATGAAATGGTATGGTAAACTTTCAAATTTTTACTATTTATAGAAATATTTACCCACTTTTATATAGTTTTCACCATATTTTTAATATTTTACAAACTTAATGGGTTATTATCATGGCGTAGGCTTCCTTTTTAATGTAGTTTCGCTAGATCTTAGGGAAATTTTCCATTTTCAAGTGTGTCCATGCGTTAGATAGGTATGTATCTTGACTGCCATATAGGATATGATTCCATTTCTCCTGCATTACTGCATTATCTTATGACCATGTTTTAGAAACCTTAGGTACAAACCTTCTTTTTAATGACATGTAACCTTCCAAATGATTCTAGAAGTGTCCTTATTTAAGAAGTAGTGCTTTCCCAACCATGGGTACCCTAGTTAGAACCCACTTTGTCATTTGGTACCCAACTCAAAGCTCCTCCTTAGGTCTGGGAGTCCCTTATAGTCCCACCATGTATTTGAGTAGAAACCTCATGTTCCTTCTTATCTCTTATCTTGGCCATCTTCCATAGGGAATCCCTATTTATATTTGTAAGGTTTGTCGTTACACCAAAACCTGCAGATTGTTGATGAACATTTGAAACCCATAGCAAGGTCCTATCACCAAGCGTGGTGGTTAGCCCACATTTTTTATATTCCCATAGGTGCGACAGTTATACCATGCTATTGTACCAATACTCCAACACTCCCCCTTCGGCGTAGCTCGAGTAAATTGAACCTGAGACCTATGAGCTGATACCATGTAAGGTTTCTCATTCCACCAAAACCTGTAGATTGTTGATGAACATTTGAAACCCAACAGAAGACCCTATCACTAGGCATGGTGGTTAGTGAACATTTTTTGTATTCCTAGAAGTGTGGCGGTTATACCATGTTGTTGTACCAATACTCCAACAATATCAAGTTGCAAATGCATGTCATTCGTCTTCTTTCCCTATTGATCCTAATGTCGGTTCTCCACTTCAGTGTTATAAGGAAAATTTCCTGGGCATGTCTCAATTCTAGCCAAGAAGAGCCTATTATTCATCCTTTACAGCTTGATTACCCTTTACCCTAGATGAAACATCCACTTGAGTGTCCTTATCCTGCATTCATTTCCTTGCATTAAGAATAGGTATGTTCCACTGCTCGATACTAGTTTTCTTTCACGTGACATTTGTTTCCTCTTTGTTGTACTATAATCATATTTAATTATTTTTCAAGTTTTCATAAAATGAAAAAGATCCAAAAAAATAAAAAATAAAACATAAAAATATGGATGGGAAATAAATTTATCTTATGTTGGAAACTATCTTGTCTCCTTTAAACATAACATAGTTTTTTAGTCCATACATCATGGGTTTTGTTTTATTATGGCCTTAGGAAGTTGCACTTGTTATTCAGATCTTTCTCCACCAACTGGTTAAGATTCTAGACCCTATGGAGCCTCTGTTGATGCCTCCTTCATCACAGATTTATTTTTGTATGTACTCTTGAGTCTATTTTTCATGAGTCTATCCATCTTCCTTATGCTCTTGTTCAATGGAATTCTAGAGCCTAAGTAAACCATTCCTCATATCTTTTGAATTTTCATATCGGTTATCGTAGTCTCATATGGACCTGTGGTCCTACTGGGAACCCTCAACCTACTTTCATCATTGTTAAGTGACCTTGAACTCGACATATGACATCTCATCATTGGTTGTTGACTAAGTGGTTTCCCTTGTGTTCGACAAAAAGAAATCTATTCACACATTGGGATTTTTGTCATGTATTTAATTCCGTTAGACCTTATTGGTGGTTTCCTCACCTTTTTAAAAAAATTTCATCATTGATGGATATTTAGAGGGACTCTTTCACATGCTACTTGCATCTAGTATGCATGAGAGATGCACATGGTTATTGGTTCAAGCACATCTTGTTCATATCAGTTCTCCAAATTATTCATTGTAGTTGTGTACCTCGTGTTGGTTGATGGGGAATTCCCTAATTCCTCCTTCCATCGAATTCCATTCCATTGACTTTAGATCATATATTATGGAATCAGGATCTACACTTATTTCAGTACCTTGAGACTTGTAGTCATCAATGGAATGAGCTATCTTCATCGACAGTTGGGAGTACATCAATGTCTCCTGATTGATGGATTCTTCAAGTGTTCAACCTCAACACCTTTATTTTCACTTGTTGAATGTACTCAGTATCTTGACACCCATATTCATCATCAGTCGGTTGTCTCATGTTTGTTAACGGTATATGCCTCAAAGATCGGTAATCAGGAGATGTTTCATCATGTTTGACTCCAACAATTTTATTCACGTGATGGGACATGTACTATCGATGGCTTGCATAGAATATTTCAGACTATGGTGAAATTCTCATATATGATTCTATCATGATCATGGCAGTACCTATGGGACCTCAGTTCTCATGCTTGATCAGTGTGTACTTTATCATTTACTAGATGTCTTCATTCAGTATGGAGACCAGACTTCACCATATATTGTACATGGTTGTGACCAGTTATGACATATATCCATTATTCCTATTCGTGTCCATTGTATGTATATGAATCTAATATTACTATATATACTTCAGATCCACAGTCATGTATTCAAAGTCATTGTTGTAATATGTTGATGAGTGGCTAGTTATTCTTGTTGGGTCTTCACTACTCCACTTTTTGGATTTATAATGTATTTCAATCATCATGAATATTATTTTTACACCACACATTATGGGGGATCTGTTATAGCATGATTTGTTACACCTTATGCTTCATGACTTGATGGCCTGCCTTTGTCCTTGTATAGAATGATTACATCCCCCATACTTAGTATATTCTTAATGCTTCAATTAAACCCTAAAAAACTCAGTTTTGTTGATACAAACGGGTGAAAAATTATAAAACATGCATACACATAGACTCCTCCACTATGAACCACATATATCTGGTTTTGTACTCAAAATGAAAAATATTTCGTATTTTCCATGCCAAGTCATAGTGGTTATAATATTTGACCTTCCATATGATGGAAAACACTCTAATTCAACCCTACATTTCCCATTTGATGGGTATATATTGATCCATTGTGAAGAATTTAAGGAGGAGAAACTTTGACAATAAGGAAACTATAGTGAAAATTTTCCCCATTGCCATTGCCTTGAGTCTACATTCATTTATCCTTGTTGATTGAACCATTTATGTTCATCTCCCAACATCTCCATTATCTTTGTGAGATTTCCTTTGCGTTGAGGATTGAAGTGGTGGAGGCTTATGTGGAGGAAATTTGTTTCTTGGTTTTGAGGAATTGCTGAGAGAGGTTGTCACTTTGTACTTCTAATTGAATTAATAGAAATACTCTTTTCTCATCCAAATTTGTGTGCAAATGTTTATGTTAATTTCCATGAGTATATTTTCTTTATACATGTTCAATGGGTTATGATAGAGTAGATGCAGACATTTTACATATATATTATATGCTTGGATACATTTTTTGTTAAGGACAAGTTGTAGATAGTAAGCATCGGATTGAAATCTCAACGGTGGTCTTCTTCGAACATCCGGTTGAGGTATGGGTCCTATGTTTTCTTGTTAGCATTTTACATTCATGTGGCATATCTGAGAGTATATTTCATTTCTGGTGTCACTCTATATGATGTGGTCTACCCAAATCCATAGGAAAAACTTCTCTATAACACCTCCCCCCTCAGGAAGAAATAATATCCATTGCGATGGGTTCCCTCATCAAATGGGGAAATTTTTTCTGATCCTCACTCTTAGTGAGCCACTAGATTTTGTGGAGTATATTCCCTAATTTGACAACCCGATATACTTGGATATTTTACTGGAAGGTTCCTTTAACCTATGTGTCTATGATTCAATCAGTGGTTTCTTGTTCCATGCATTTGGAGTTAATCTCTGTAGGTGTCAACTACTCTTTCACCTTTGTTGTCTCTGTTGGGCCTAGGGAAAGATAGGAAGAATTCAGTTAGAATTTTTTCCAAGTATGAAAAGTGTCGGGTCGTAAGAAGTAAAAAGAGTTGTGACTGAAGTAGATAAGGAAGAACATAAGAAGAAAAGAAGGGAAAAGGATATGCGACAGAAGAAGTTGCGGAAGGAAGGAGGACAAGGTAGAAGAAGTAGTAAGGAAGGAATATGTGACAAAGGAGGAACAAAAGCAGAAAATGAATAAAGAGCTAAGGAAAGAAGTCGGTGAAGAGGAATTTGCGACAAGAAAAGAATATAGTTCACAACATAAGAGATTTCGCGACAGAAGAGATTCCACGATGAAAGAGAAAAAACGACATAAGGAAAGGATGCGATAAGGAAGGATGTGTCTGATTTAACCATGCCAGAATACATGCAATAGATCAATGGATAGAAAGCAACAGTTCATAAAGATCGTGGGTATACGGACGACTAGAGTCAGCGGAAGTCGCACATATGAAAGCATATTTATAATTCAGTTCTTTAGTTCTTATTCACATGTGTCGATAGAATAGGAAAGGAAACTTGATGGCTAACTGTATGAAGTCAGCTGAGAGTGACATGTAAGAGTCTATAAATAGAGGAATCCAATATATATGCAGGTTAGCCTCTGTAGCATTTGGTCATTGACACACTCTTTGGCCATAATTATGCTTTAGTTGTATTGTATGTTTTTGTGTTGAGTCATAGATAGGATTTGAAGACTCTTAAGCTGAGTTCACAAGAGTGTAGAAGAGGTTGATTCAATCCAGGATGTGTACGGATTGATAGTAGAGTCGTAGAGGAATTCTAGTTGAGCAAAGATATGTGTGGATTGACAGTAGATTTGTAGAGGAAGTCAAGTTGATCTAGGATATGTGGGGATCATCAGTAGATTTTAGTAGAGAAATAATAGCTACAGAATACTAGAGAGCATGAGAGGAGGAAGAAATTTGTATAGATAATAAAGAGAGATGTAGAACAGAGTCTACATTTTAGTGCATAGACGAAAGGGTGCCATATATTTCTCATGCCAGATGAAGAGATCCTTTTTGGTTTTTCTCGAATGGGTTTCCACATTAAATACTGTGTCAAATGTGTTAATGATGAATGTGCTTGAGTTGCATATATATGTTACTATGAGTATGTGTTTATGTATTTGCTTATGAATGAGTTTATATGTAATTGTCACACTGTTATTGTTTAATGTGCCTATGTTGTATTGGGTTTGTTGTTATAATACATGTTGAAGGATGAGTTGTATCATAGCTTAACTGTGTGTAATAAGTATAAATATACCACCAATCATCCTCTATCGAGCACCTTGCTAGAACAACAAGGGATGAAAAATACACCACTTAACTGCAAAAAATTGGTTCTGGCAGTTACCGATAGAAATATATCTTAGGTGAGATTGCATCTATGTCATAAGTGCTGTCGAATGATCCTTTCTCTCTCGGGCCATTATCTTGGGCTTTGTTGCGTGCCAAGGAGGGATTGATCTTGGGTCAAAGAGAGTTCAATGCCAACAAATGGTTTCGTTGCTGGGACTGTGAATCATTTGGTGAGGGATATATTGTGGCATCTGACGAAGGCTAAAATCCAAGACTGGGTGGATTTTAAAGAACTAGAGTTTGCACAAGAAGTAAGTAAAGGATATCATTTGAATCCAACAAAGATGTTGGGCTGATATATGTACAGAAATAGTCACGATATTTTATTTTCTGAACTTCCTATTGTGTTGCATTAGTGGTTGTCGAAGTTGGAAACCCAACAAAGAAATTTTTGAGGAGGAGAAATGACAAAGTGGAATCGTAAGTTGATTCAGTGATTGAAAAGTGTTGGAAACCCTGTGTCAAGGGCTGTGTGAGGCGGAGAGATATTTTTTCCAAGGACCCCATGGAATATATTTGTCATCCTTCAAAACATGGATAAATATGCTTGTGTATGAAAAAGGAATCTTACAAATGTGACAGTTCAAAACTATGTGCATAAGGTTGGATATGTCGCAACATAACTATGTGAAAATGGTGCAAACTAAGTTGATATGTTCCTTGGAGATAGTAGAATTGAACTAGAGAATGGTTATTTAAGAAGTGGAAGAATATTTAGGTCAGGAAAGAGAAGAAAGGTTGTCATAGGAAGAGGAAGTTATTGTATGACTAGAGGAGAATACTATGATCTTTCCTTGCACGTGGATGGAGGATCTTGCGATGAAGAAGAAGAGTATCAACCGATATCTAAAGGATAAGAAGAATCAGAAGAATTGGTAGAAAATCCAAGAACAGAACACATGGTCACAAATATGTGAGGTTGTGTGTTAGACTGGTACATGAAGTTTTCTATAGTGCCAGTAGGATTTACATAGAAAATGCTAGACCAGATTCGAGTCATAATGATAGATGAGTTAAAAAATATGAAATATGAGTTGCAATGCATTACAAAGATTAAATAAATAAAGCAGTTACCTACAGAGTCTGTCAGAGACTTTGACCAGAGATTCAAGACATTAATGGTGAAAGTAAGCTTGCATATGTCATACGTACAACAAAAGGAATGGTTCATTGTTGCTCTCTTTCCACACATATGGGTTCCATTAATGCAACAAAATATTGTGTCGCAAACAAAATCTCTAAAAATATCAATGAATTTAGAATCCTCACTGATTAGAGAAACTGGTGCAAGAATGATGCAGATTTAGTCACAAATGGATACCCTTATGCTGCAAGTCCAAGACATAAAAAAAGGAAAAGAGGTTCAAGAAGGGAAATGGTGTATAGGATGTAGAACAAGAGGTCACCATAACTATAATTGTTCGGCACCTATGAACTATGTCATAGTAGGAGCACTGAGCATGATAAACACCCAAGGGATGCCTTGATGTATAATATGCCATTCTAGAGGCCATCGTTTAGAAGAGTGTTTGTATTTGTAGAATATTGTAAGTACACCAGCTAAGTCTATATTGTAAATTTTGTATATATGTAGGACATGATGAGAAAGATTGCAGATCATTTCAGCTGTTGCAAGAGAAGACAATAGATACCTACTTGATGAAGAAATATGATCATATGCAAGATGAATGAGCACAATCTTAGTAGCATCCTGCTCAATGTCCACCAACACAATTTCAGCAACTACAATATCCTCATCTGCAATATCAACCAAATCAGTATCCACTGCAACAATGCTACCTTCAACCTAGGGTGGGTGGAAAGTTTTGAGGCCGAGGAAATAAACAAAAACAAGGAGGAGGATGATTTGGTTGAGGAAGCGATGAAGTCATATGTTATAACTATGGAAAACTAGGACACTTTGCTTGATTTTTTGCAAATCCTATGAAGACATGTTCATATTGTAAAACATTTGATCATACTATCGAACAGTGCCCATAATTGATTGCAAAGTGTCAGGATCAAACTGTGGGAAATCCCAACCCTGTGCAAAATCCCAATCAGAATCCCAACCAGAAAATCCAGATTATTTATTGTAAGAGAAGGAAAGCAAACATTATTTTCATCATAAGGGGAGGTGTTGTGACTAGAGCAAACTAGGATGCACAACATGGACAGTCGCTGGTGCGACCAGAACCACATAAGAAAGTATCGTTTGACATCAAGAAAGGAAAGAAAGTATTATTAGAAGTCCAACCAAAAATTGTTGACACAAATCAAGAGTCGACATTTGGACAAGTAAGAAAGATGCCCGAAAGGTTCAATAAAATACTGAGGAAGCAAGTGAAGAGAAAGGTTAGTAAGCTCCATTAACTTTTCAAAATTTTATTAGTGCTAATCCATGACAAAGATGTTGTCACAGAATTGAGAACACTCATGGAAGAAACTATAAAAGATTTGCAAACCAAATGAAGAGTTAAAAATGTCGAGAAAGGATTAAAAAGTGGTCGCGAGTTGTGAATGACTACGGATATAGGATACTATGACATGGATTATATCATTTTAGATATGGGTCCTGATGTTAATATCTTGACAAGGAAGACATGGGAAAGCATGAACAAGTTGCGATAGGATTGGTCTCCCATTCAATTAAGATTTGAAAATCAGTCAAAGGTTCTACCCATTGTTCAAATAAATCAAGTACATGTCAAGGTAGAAGGTTTGAGAACATATGCAGACTTTGAATTGATCGACATCATCGATGATACAAATCCATATCCTACACTTTTAGGGATTGTCTAGGTAATTTATAATTAGACCATTATCAATTTTAAGAGAATATTCCTATCATTTGAAGACTCAGAGATAAGGGTGGTCGTGCCAATTGATCTGATGAAAGGACAAATATATGTTGAACCAGTTCACAATGAAGGACAAGGTGATTACCTGGATCACATATATAATGTCATGTCTTTGAAAGATGACTATATAAACCCAGCCGATGATGGAAAGTTGAGTTGGATAAGTGTAAGCTAATGTACATCTGATTTAGGTGAAGCATTAGAAAATTGGAAGAATCAAATGCATGAAGTTTCAATGAGAAGATGCACAAGAATTACAATATCTGTGCGATGGGTAGGAGTGGGTAGGAGCTGAGGAAAGAAATCTCCCTACATATGAAGGATTTCCTAACCTTGCATATTTTCTAGAATAATTTGAAGAAAAAGTTACAGAATCACAGCAATTGTATGCCTTGGACTTTGTGCTAAAATCTACACTTGCTAGATGGTTGGGTACACACAAACAATCTATCTCCGAATGGTCGCAATGTAGAATATTGCTAGAGATCGGATTTGGAGAAGAGATTAGTTATACTCGTCAAAAGTATATAGGATTGACAAATCCTGTTGAACATATTGAGAATTGTTTCATGACATGGAAGGAATATCCATGACAAGAATGGTTTCATCACTTCATACATACATTAGACATGATACCAAGGAATTGGTATAGATTTGTTGAACTGCAACAAGGAACTCTTAAGTGGGAATTGCTCGCCACTAGTTTTGCACATACATTCGAGTTCGCAGATGATCATCCAATAATTGATGTTGCACTAAAAATTGTAAGTTTTAAACCTGTGCAAAGAAGCAAATCATGCAAATTCTTTTAATCAAAATAGAGATCACAACACATCAATCACACATAAACACAAAGATTTACCCTGGAAACCCTTAACTAGGAAAACTAGAAAACCTTGAAGCCACACCTCCTATTTTCTCTTCATTACAATATGAAATATTCAAAATACAAAATATAGGTATTCCGCAACATCCAAATACCGTAATTTGTTAACCTGGATTAGAAAAAGAATCCAATCCCTTAACTGGGATTAAGTTACATATTTTTAGACAAATTCTAAAAATAGCCACAAACAGCTATAAATATCCATAAAATCTATAAATAGCCAAAAAATTTTGCTTGCTGCACTAGCATCGGAAACGGCCTAACGCCCATTTCCGAATGGAAATAGGGCCTACGGCCTGTTTCTGTCGAAGGTGCCTTTGGGATCACCAAGCTGCAGTGCTGACATGCGCACCTCCCCTCCATACTGACATGCAAAGGATATAACATATGCCCAAAATTCTCCCACTTGTTGTTTCCTTTGCATAGCAATGAGTCATGTATTCATAAAGTCACAGGTTCAGGGCATCAATGCCCATATATTCTCTACACCAAGAGAACTTCTCTATACTAATAGACTTTGTTAATGAGTTTGTAACATTTTTCATGGTGTCAACCTTCTCTAGGAGCACCTTCTTTTCTTCAACTATATCTCTCACAAAGTGATATTGCACATCAATATGCTTTGTCTTAGCATGATAAGCAGGGTTATTTACCAGGAAGATTGCACTTTGGCTATCACATTCTAACCTTACACCTTTCTGTATGAACCCAATACCTGAACACAATCTTTGCAACCACACAACTTCTTTGCTTGCATGAGTAGCTGCCATGTATTCAGCTTCTTGTAGTTGAGAGTGCAACTACAGCTTGTCTCTTGCTCATCCAACTGATAGCTCCTCCAAATAGGTTAAACACATACCCACTTGTATATCTTCTATGATCAAGGTATCTAGCCCAGTTTGTATCAACAAATTCATGTACATTTATTACTCTTTCTGGTCCAGGCCTTCCTTGGTAGAAGATTGCATAATCTGTGGTGCCACGCAAATATCTGAAGACCCTCTTTACAGCTGTCCAATGCTCTTTTCCTAATTTTGACATATATCTACTCAAAATTCCCACTGCATGAGCAATGTATGGTCTTGTATAGACCATTGCATACATCAAACTACCAACTGCACTGGCATATGGAACCTGTGACATGTCTTCTTTTTCTTCCTGTGTCTTGGGACACTGCTCTATAGATAAATTTACACCTACAAGAATAGGAACCTTGATCAGATTACTTTCCTGCATGTTAAATCTCTGTAGTACCGTCTCAACATATTTTCTTTGATTTAAACTTATCATTTTGTTTGCATGATCTCTTCTTATCTCCATTCCCAGAATGAAGTTTGCAGCACCGAGATCTTTCATAGCAAAATTGGAGGACAGTTGAGACTTCACCTCCTTTATAAAATCTTTATTGTTTCCAATCAACAACATGTCATCAACATATAGAACTATGTTAATGAAGTGATCACCAACCTGTTTGGAATATACACAGTGATCAGCTTTGCTTCTCACAAACCCCAATCCAAGTGTGTATGTGTCAAAATTTTGGTACCACATCCTTGGAGATTACTTTAGACCATAAAGGGACTTCTTTAGTTTACATACCAACTCATTCTTTCCCTTTACTATGAACCCTTCTGGTTGTTTCATGTATATTTCTTCTTCCAGATCCCCATGTAAGAACATTGTCTTCACATCCATCTGCTCTACTTCAAGATCAAAAGTAGCAGCAATAGAAAGAAGAAATCTAATAGAAGTTAATTTTGCAACTGGAGAAAATATTTTACCAAAATAATGCCCCTCTACCTGAGAATATCCCTTTGCTACCAAGTCGTATTTATACTTATCCACTTTACCTTCTGCATTCAACTTCTTTTTAAATAGCCATTTGTTCGCAATGGATTTTCTCCCAGTTGGTAACTGGACTAGCTTCCAAGCTTCATTTTTGTCCAAGGAATCCATTTCTTCATCCATGGCCTTTTTTCAGAGATCGATATCCTCTGAATTAACAGCTTCCTTCACATTTCTAGGATCATCATCAATAATAGACATAGAAAAATGAGAGCGAAAATCAGGAGGGGAATACCTTTCTGGTTGCCTTATTTCTCGAGATGATCTCCTCAAAACTGGACTATGAGGTTATTCTTCTTCCGATTCTGCTTCTTCTATTGAGTCAGATTCTTCACCTTCTAACTTAAACTATATTTTCTCTGGTTCCTTTTCCATTGGATTCACTTCCTGTCTAGGGACTTCTTTGACCTCTTGAAACACAACATCTCGACTGTAAATAGTCTTCTTAGTTATAGGATTACAAAGTTTATACCCTTTCATACAATCTTTATAGCCAATAAAGATACACTTTCGGCTTTGTTATCCAACTTGCTCCTTTTCTCCTTTGGAACATGTACATAAGCATCACAACCAAAAACATTCAGATCCTTAATAGAATCTTTCTTACCAATCCATACCTCTTGTGGAGTTTTATCAATCAATGTTGATGTGGGTGATTGGTTTACCAAGTAACATGCTATCTCCACTGCTTCTACCCAGAATTCTTGTCCTATCCCAGCACTGCTTAGCATGCTCCTTGCCTTTTCCATAAACGTCCTATTCATCCTCTCAGCAAATCCATTCTGTTGAGGTGTGTATGGAGTAGTATTTTGCCTTGCTATTCCACACTTCTTACAAAAGTCCTCGAATTCATTCCCACAGAAGTCTCCACCATTATCTATCCTCAACACCTTTATTTTCTTTTCTAGCTGATTTTCTACAAGAGCCTTAAATTCTTTAAACTTGGCAAATACTTCAGATTTCTTTCGAAGGAAATAAATCCATATGTTCCTTGAGAAATCATTTATAAATGAAACATAATACATAGATTTTCCTAGTGATGGAATAGGAACAGGTCCAAACACATCACTATGTATTAATTCTAGAATTCCCTTTGCTCTTGTAGCACCAGATGCAAATCTTACTCAATTTTATTTTCCATATATGCAATGTTCATAGAAATCAAAATCCATAGTGCAATCCGTCATACCTCCAACCATACCTTTACCTTGTAATGCTCAAATTCCCTTTTCTTCGATATGCCCCATTCTTTGATGCCACAACATTGTCTTTCCTCCTGATGCAATCAGGGTTTTGTCATCTTTACCTCCTTCCTCCAGCACAACAGAATTGTTACATTCATTAATGATTGTTTTTCCCAATAGTTTGTATAGAGTTCCATACCGAACTCCCCTAATCAATACCATTGATCCTCAAACCATTTTGCAACCACCATCTCCACACACAGTCTTTACACCTACAACATCCATCTTTCTAACATATATCAAGTTTCTTGCTAGATTTGGAATGTGTAGCACTCCAGGCAGAGTTCTAATCATTCCATCCTTCAGTTTTAGCTTGACTCTACCACGTCCAATGATATTGACGGATGAATCATCTCCCAAGTACACATCTCCTCCATTGTACTTTTCATATTCATAGAACCACTCCCTATGAGGGTTCATATGACATGACGCACCTGAGTCAATCAACCATGTATCACGTTCTGAAGGATTACCTGTGGAAGCTAGGTACACATCCCCTGCTTCTTCTGAGGAGTTCTTCACATCTGTGGAAGGGGTGTCCTCATATCCCTTTGCTTTCTCAACATTCTTAGATCTACAATCCTTTTTATGGTGCCCAACTTTACCGCATTTCCAACACTTCCTTATTCCTTTTCCTCTAGATTTAGATCTACCCTTAGATTTAGATCTCCCCCCAGATCCTTTATTTTTTTTTCTCTCCTAGAGGTGACCTCTCATAGATAAGGCATCCATGCTATGATTATCCATGGTTTTCCACCTCATCTCTTTTGATAGTAGGGATGATACAATTTCATCAAATTTTAAGGTCGCCTGGCTAGAACTACCTACTGCAACAATTAGGTTGTCCCAGGAATCCGAAAAAGAACACAATAATGTAATACATTTATCTTCTTCAGCCATTTTAATACTAATAGAGGTTATTTGACTTACCAGAGTATTATAGACATTCAAATGCTCCGTTATAGTGTCATTCTCATCCATTCTGAGGTGAACCAACTTCTTTTGCAGAAACAACTTGTTCACAAGGGATTTTGATTGATACAAACTCCCTAGTTTTGCCCATAGATTTATTGCACTATCTTCACCAGATACATTCAACAACACAGAATCTGATAAGCATAATCATATTGTACTCCTTTCCCTTCTTTCTAATTTATCCCAATCTTCTTGTGACATTGCAGTGGGTTTCGTACCCGAATCCACAACAATCCACTATTCCCGATCTACCAGAAGATCCTCCATTTTGAGCTTCTATAGCTCATAATTCTGGCCGTTAAATTTCTCGATCTCGATTCTTGAAGTGCTCACCATTCTCTTTCAAAGCACAAGTCAACACTGCAAAGCTCCCATTAAACCTAGGTTTATCACAAACCCAAGATCTATCAACCACATCGAACCCTTAGTAGCAAAGGCGTCCCCCTTATGCCAAAATCGAGCTCTGATACCACATGTAAGTTTTAAACCTCTACAGAGAAGCAAATCATATAGATTCTTTTAAGTAAAATAGAGATCTCAACACATTAGTCACACATAAACATAGAGATTTACCCTGGAAACCCTTAACTGGGAAAACCAGAAAACCTTGGAGCCACACCTCCTATTTTCTCTTCACTACATTATGAAATCCTCACAATACAAAATATAGGTATTTCGCAACATCCAAATACCCCAATCTGTTAACCCGGAATAGAAAAAGAATCCATTCCCTTAACTGGGATTAAGTTACTTATTTTTAGACAAATTCTAAAAATATCCACAAATAGCTATAAATAACCATAAAATCTATAAATAGCCAAAAAAATATGCTCGCTGTGCTAGCATCGGAAATGGCCCTACGGCCTGTTTTCATCGAAGGTGCCTTTGGGATCACTGAGCTACAATGCTGACATGCGCACCCCCCCTCTATACGCAAATGCAAAGGATATAACATATACCCAACAAAAATAATGAAAGAGAAGATATTTGAGGAAATCCCTGTCGCAATGACAAATTTCCATCAATGCAAAACGACAATCCACTATTAGATGGAGTGCTACAATGTGACGGGAGAACTAGATGATGATGACCCACTCAACATAAACATACATGATTCAGAAGATATGCACGTAGTGGAGGGATTTGGTATTTTTAGTGACCAATTCCTAAGTCCACTAAAAATCAAGAAAGTTAATATTGGTTCACCTGAAAATCCAAAGTTCACCAATATTGGAGATGCTTGGGATGAAGATACTATAGGAAAGATCACTGATTTATTACATGAGTTTCAAGATCTATTCTGTACTAGATTTTCAAAGATGAAGGGAATAGCCGAATATCTCGGTGAAATAAAAATAACTTTGAGGCCCAATGCAAAATTGATCAAGCAACGACTGTACCGATTGAATCCACGATACAAAAAAAAGGTCAAGGATGAATTGGACCAAATGTTAGAGGCAGGTGTTATAGAACCTGTCAAGGAATCATAATGGATTAGTATGATAGTAGTATGGGACAAAAATACCTTAGGAGAAGTAAGAATTTGTGTCAACCTAAGAAAATTGAATGATGCATGTTTAAATGACTTGTTTTCAACTCCATTTACAGATGAAGTACTCGAAAGTGTTGGAGGGCAGGAAATGTACTCGTTCACTAATGGATTTTTTGGTTACCATTAGATTAGGATTTCAAAGGAAGGCTGACACAAGACTACCTTTGTGACAGAGTGGGGATGTTTCCAGTATACAGTAACACCCTTCTCGTTAAGGGGGAGTGTTGAAATATTGTAACTTCGAAGAATATTCTATATGTCTTTCTTTATGGTCCTCGATGATCCTACTGGGAGAACCACTTATATCACTTTGTACCCATATGCTTCTCATTAGAAGAACTAATAAGAGTCATGAGGCAGTCCCCTCTAATTGTAAAGGTGGGTCATTAGCACCCCAGTGTGGTTACTTGAGCCTACATGTGTAACTCGAGCCTACATGATTAAATCGAGCCTACATGACATATTAGTTGACTTAAGTGAACGGATGAATATAAATAGAGGTGTAGTGCTCCTCATTTGTAACACACACTCTCACTTGAGTAGCGCACTTGTGGAGGAGAGAAGTAGCTGGAGAAGGAGGAGGATTAGGTTTTGATCTCCTTGTTGGTTTTACCTTTTTACCTTTTTGGGGCATCTATATTGAGGAAGTGTTTGTTGGGTTTTTCCCTTTAGGGTTTTCCCAGGATAAATCTACGTTGTTCTTGTGATACAGTTTCTTTCAGTGATCCTGTTTATATGCTTTTGTTATGAAGAATGAAATGATATATTGATGTCTTAGCTAAGCATATGAAAATTCAACACTAATGACCCACCTTTACAATTAGAGGGGAATTCCTCATGACTCTTATTAGTTCTTCTGATTAGGAGCATCAGGGTACAAAGTAATACAAGTGGTTCTCCCGGTAGCACCATCGGGGACCACAAAGAAATACATATAGAATATTCTTCGAAGTTACAATATTTCAACACTCCCCCTTAACGAGAAGGGTATTCTATAACAACATCAAGAACAACAATAATATGAGAGATATACAGGGCATCATCAACATCATCAGGGTGATACATCTATAAATCATTGGAATATTTTCAACATCATGTAGTCTTCATCTTCAATCTTTAGTCTTCAACATCATCAGTACTTTGATCGCTTCGATCAGCAACATCTTCAGCATCTTGACTCTTCAATCAGCAACAACATCTTCAACACTTTGACCTTTCAATCAACAACATCTTTAGCACTTTGAACTTTCGATAAGAAACATCATCTTCAACACTTTGACCTTTCGATTAGCAACATCATCTTCAACACTTTGACCTTTCGATCAACAACAACATCATCATCATACTCTGATCTTTCAATCAGAACCATCATCATGAAAACATCATGAAAACATCAACATCATCATCATCAAAATATCATCATCATCATACTCTGATCTTTCAATCAGAATCATAATTATCATCAGCCTCTGATCTTTCGATCAGAAACATCATCAACCGAACATCATCATACTCTAACATCAACTCATCATCATATTATGATCTGTCATTGTCATCATACTTTGATAATATGACATCATCATCATCAGGATCTCATCATCATCACATTCTGATCTTTCGATCAGAAACATCATCATCATCATCGCATTCTGATCTTTCGATCAGAAACATCATCATCATCATCGCATTCTGATCTTTCGATCAGAAAACATCATCATCATCAGCAACATCATAATCATAAGAAACTTCTAATATTTCGATCAGAAAACATCATCATCATCATATTCTGATCTTTCGATCAGAGAACATCATCATCAGCAGCAACGACATCATCATTATATTCTAATCTTTCAATCAGATAACATCATCATCATCAACAACTTTTTATCTTTCGATCAGAGAAACATCATCATCATCATATTCTTATCTTTCGATCAAAGAACATCATCATCATTAGCAACAACATCATCATCATATTCTGATCTTTTAATCAAAGAACATCATCATCATCAGCAACTTCCGATCTTTCGATCAGAGAACATCATCATCATCAGCAACATCTAATATTTCGATCAGTACGTCATCATCATCATCAGCTACAACCTACAATCCACAACTCGAAGACAAAAAGTATTTGGATCACCTTTGGACTTAAAGTCTAGGGATGAGACAATCCCATCACATTCTCGACAACCGAAGTTACTAGATTGATTATAGGAGAATCAGTCCCTATCACTTTAGGACTAAGTCCAAGGACGATGCAATCCTACCACATTCTCAAGGATCGAAGCCACCGGATTGATTACGGGAGAATCAGTCCCTATCACTTTAGGACTATGTCCAAGGATGATGCAATCCTACTACATTCTTGAGGACCGGAGCCACTGGATTGATTACGGGAGAATCAGTCCCTATCACTTTAGGACTATGTCCAAGGATGATGCAATCCTACCACATTTGTGAGGACTGAAGCCTCTGGATCACTTTAGGGAAAATTCCCAGGGATGATACAATACCACTGCAACATCACTACTCCCCCTTTCGAGGAAGGTCTTTCTGAACAACACCAAGCTTGTCTCGAAAGTGTTCAAACTCTACTCGAGGCAGAGGCTTCGTCAGTACATCATCATCCAAACCATCATCATCTACATCTCCAGTATGTGAATACTGAAAGCATCATCATCTATATCTTTAGTATAAAAATACTGAAAGAATCATCATCTCTATATTCAGTATAGAAATATGAAATCACCATCATCTGCATCTACAGTATCATCATCTGCATCTTATCTTGTATGTAGAAATACCGTATTTTTATGTGTTACGTCGGAAAACAGAGTTCTTGGTCATCACAACTATGGTTATCACATAGAATCATTGTAGTATCCATCTTCACGTCAAAGAGACATGATATCAGCTTCTGAATCCATATGGCTTCACCACTTAGTAGAGCAATATGATATGTATTCTGCTTCAATCGTGCTAAGAGAAACACTGGACTGTTTCTTGCTAAACCATGAACTCATAGCAGACCTCAAACAAAAGCATCTACCTGATGTGCTTTTTCTCTCTGAGATACTTCCAGCCCAATCTGCATCTGTGTAGCCATACAATCTATACTCATGGCTACCATAATAGTCTATAGTCCCTTTCAAATATCTCATCACATGTTTTGTAGCTACTAGGTGAACCCGTCTTGGTTGAACAAGATATTGACTTAAGGTGTTCACAACAAAACAAATGTCTGGTCTGGTATTTGTTAATTACATCAATGACCCAATGACCTGTCTGTAGTGAGTCACATCCACTAACTCTGATGAGTCATCAGCTAACAGCTTTAGGTTGGAGTCCATGGGTGTGGCCATGGCTTTGCATTCCAACATATTGAATCTCTTCAATATCTCTATTGCATACTTTCCTTGGTTGATAAATATTCCTTCTGAACTTTGTAATACTTCCAGACCTATGTAATAATGCATTAACCCAAGGTCTTTCATATCAAATTCTTCTGCTAATTTCTTCTTGCTTTCCATGATCTATTTCTCATTCCGTGTCGAGAATAAGTCATCCACATATAATAACAGGATGACAAGTTCATCTTCTACAACCTTGTAGTAAAGGTTAGGATCAACTTTACTCTTGGCAAGGCCCATGCTCATCAGGAAACTATCTATTCTTCCATACCAAGCTCTGGGAGCTTGCTTTAGGCCATAGAGGGCCTTCTTCAACTTGCATATGTGAGTCCATCTGTCTTCAACTTCAAATCCTTGTGACTATTCGATGTAAAACTCTTCCTCAATCATTCCATTAAGGAAGGCTTGTATTTACTTCATCATGGAAGAAACTACCATGATAGTTCTAAAGGAAGTGTACCTTACTTCCTGGAGTAAGTGTCTCTTCAGAATTAATTCCCTCTTTCTGATAGAAACCTCTAGCCACAAGAATTTCCTTACTTCTATCATCAACATATTTTATCTTGCAAATCCATCTAGAAGATACCACATTCTTTCTTTCTGGTTTGAGTACTATATCCCAAACATCATTCTAGTATTCTTTCATCATAACATCTTCCATGAGTTCGTCTTGTCAGGTCATCAACATATCCTAGTCTTCTGCATTCAACCTTGAAGGTTGGAACCCACTTTACTGTTGGTAAAGTATCGATCCATCACGAAGCTATCCATCATGTCATACCATGTCAAACTCAGATATCTTCTATAGTTACTCCCCCTGAAGTGGAGTATCATCTTCCCTCTTCATTCTGTACAGGTGGTTCTATGCTTGATATATACTGGTAAATAGAGTATGTCATGCCATAGTTTATTCTTTCTGAGGCAAATCATGAACCTTTATTTGTACACTTGTTCTTGTGGATCCATATGGAGGATACTATGTACTTCCCTTTATGTCTCGAAATCATATTGTATACATCATTCCCCATGATCAACTGTTATTCTTTGATCATAGATTCTTTCATAGCATTATTTTCTTCATCTTGAGTTATCTCTCATACCCATGGTGGTCTTCATCCTTTGAGGTGGTTCTACCTCTTTATGAAGCTCTTTCTTCCGTCATGGTGTCTCTGACCTTGGGAGCTTTAGATTTTATTGCAGTGAATCTTGAATTGTCATCACTTGTTCTTCAGAACAAGTCTCATTCTTCTTGTAGGAGGTCGTACAGGATCTTCCATACAATTCAAATGCACCAGCTGCATGGTTAGAACTATTTTGTAAAACATATGCATAACAACAAATTCTTATGCATCATGCAACTATTTAGCCAATACAACATTCATGCATATCTCACATAAACTTTCTAGATGCCTTCCATCTCTATCATGACATTATTGAGATTGTGCAATAATCCAATATGTCATCAAGGCGGCTTCATTCTAGATAAGTAGCAATGGAGAGAACCATGAGCTACTTACCCATCACATGCATATTAGTAGTATACAGTCATTAATGCAAACAATCTATCATGCATAATACATCAACTAAATATAATCAAATGTATAACAAAACAATATCATGAAGTGACAATTGAATACTTATCTTTTATTTGTTTCATGGGTAAACTCCATATTGATCATTCTGCTTCATCATCTTCTTCATTCATGACATCATCATTTCTTATTTAAATGATAAGATGGATAAGAGGTTCTTCAAGAATTGAGTTCTTCACATTCCTCATCACTTGAGGGATCTTCTTTGAATGGTGACAACTTGATCTTCAATTGCTCCCATATTCTTCTTCTCTTCTTATGAGTCGAGCTTCTTCTTCTTCCCGAAGTCAACTGAAAGTAATCACTTCCTTCTGGCATACATTCTTCGCATGAATGAATCCCATGATCCTGGGAGACCATTCAAGGTGGCTATCACCACTTCTGTATTCTCCGCTTCTTCTTCTACTACTTCAAGATGTTCTGCATTCTGGATCTTCACATTCTTCAACTGTTTTCTTAAATCCATATTCTGATTTATGTTCTTATCTTCAAATATCTTGATGAAGGAATCAAACATCTTCGGTGTCTTTAGGGATGACACTTGTGGTACAAGTTGATCCGTTATTGAATCAATAAAGATCTTCTTGGCCTTGATCAAGTTCTTCTTGTGTAAGGCTTTGAGCCTCATCTCCGTATGGAACTGGGGCCTCTCTACTCATGTAGGTGTTCAATTCATTTTCTTTAGAGAGATCAAATACTTCCATGCTTGGAATTTGTCAACTTCACCAAGCTTATCAACAAGTTGATGTGATATATCACTTTGAAATGAGAACCTCAAATTCAAATAGCAAAAGATTAGATCTTACCGATTTGAGGTGTCCATCCTGCTTTCGGAGCTGGCTGATCTAGGGTTTGTTAGAGAAAACCTAATTTTAAAAACTTGGAATCTTTTAGATCTGATTGGATATAAAGATATATCTCTTCAAATGGAGCTGTCCGATGTACTCCTTTTCTGAAAACAGTGGAGGAAAGCTCTCGGAATAGGAAGCCATAGTTTTCCAATTTCTTCTGCAGAAATTCCTGTCACTACTTCTATTATATCTCCAAAATTACAGCTCCTCTATGTATGAAATTTCCTACTAAGTTAACCTAGCATGTCCCTTATCCAACACCACAGGTTTCATCAGAATTTTTTCCACCAATTTCGATTTATGATCATTTTCCCAAGGTGACCTGTTTCAAGACTGTTCAAAACAACGAAGTTGTACAGCCTGCCACATGTCACTGTTTCATCTTCTGGTTCAGAAATTAGGACCATAGGAATTAAATTCCATGCTATTTCTGGAACATCTTCAAGATTTTAATGTGGACCTCTGTATCCCACGCTATAGCAATTTTCTCCAGGTGTCTTGTTTAGGGATGAATTCTCGAGGAGGCTGGAACCCTAACTTTAACGGATCATATCTCCCAGAATACAACGAATATGAGGCTGAATTTTGGACACAGTGTATATCAGGATTTTATATTTGGCCTTTGTAATTTTATTCTCTTGATCCTTTTCCAATATTGGTATATAGCAAATGTACCAAAACGTAGCAGTTTTAGTATTTAGGGTTTTTCTAGCTCGGGGTCAAACTAGGGTTTGACTTTCCCAGAGTTTCACCCGACCAAAATTATTGATCCAGGTCTCTAAACTTAGATTTTGATGAGGAGATAAATCCTATGCCAGGCTCACTAAAAATTTACTTTTCATTAAGAAGCCCTAATTTCCCACACCGAAAACTGAAAATGCTCGGAATCGAATTCCACTTCGATAGAAAGATGCACCCTTCAATGGAGAGTCAGCCTAGACTTCTTTTGTTGATTGATTGTGGAGAGAGAACCAAAAAGTAAGAAGACCTAGATTCTATAGCTTGTGAGAGCTGTCCTATTCAGGTTAGCTCTGATACCATGTTGAATTTTCATATGCTTAGCTAAGACATCAGTATATCATTTCATTTTTCACAACAAAAGCATATAAATGGGATCATTGAAAAAAACAGTATCACAAGAACAAC
This sequence comes from Pseudotsuga menziesii, assembly GCA_001517045.1. Taxonomy (NCBI): domain Eukaryota; kingdom Viridiplantae; phylum Streptophyta; class Pinopsida; order Pinales; family Pinaceae; genus Pseudotsuga; species Pseudotsuga menziesii. The sequence goes on along the minus strand of LPNX010060332.1, from coordinate 447 downwards.
ACAGATTTATCCTGGGAAAACCATAAAGGGAAAACCCAACAAACGCTTCCTCAATATAGATGCCCCAAAAAGGTAAAAAAGTAAAACCAACAAGGAGATCAAAAACCTGATCCTCCTCCTTCTCCAGCTACTTCTCTCCTCCACAAGTGCCCTACTTAAGTGAGAGTGTGTGTTACAAATGAGGAGCACTACACCTCTATTTATATTCATCCCTTCACTTAAGTTAACTCATCTTTCATGTAGGCTTGAGTTAATCATGTATGCTTGAGTTACACATGTAGGATTAGGTAACCACACTGGGGTGCTAATGACCCACCTTTACAATTAGAGGGGACCGCCTCATGAATCTTATTAGTTCTTCCGATTAGGAGCATCGAGGTACAAAGTAATACAAGTGGTTCTCCCGGTAGGACCATCGGGGACCACAAAGAAATACATATAGAATAT
>LPNX010060316.1:52636-74823 GCA_001517045.1 Pseudotsuga menziesii | reverse complement strand
GCAAACCCAAGTATATGATGAGTCTTCTTTTCCACAAGGGTTAGAACCAAATCCAAAGAGCAAGCTGACCAAAATCCAAGACCAAGTGGGAAGATCCCCATAAAAGAGCAAGGCCAAAATCCAAGACCAAGTGGGAGGATCCCCACAAAAGAGCAAGGCCAAAATCCAAGACCAAGTGGGAAGATCCCCACAAAAGAGCAACGCCAAAATCCAAGACCAAGTGGGAAGATCCCCACAAAAGAGCAACGCCAAAATCCAAGACCAAGTGGGAAGATCCCCACAAAAGAGAAACGCCAAAAAAAAACCCTTAGGAATTTCGCACTTCTTGTCCAAGAGATAAGTGCGAGACTCAGTGTGTGAGATAATGAACCTAGCCGTACATCTATTTATATGAAAAATGAACCTAGTCTTTCCATTTTAATGTGTGTGGGATAATGTCTTAAGCGTCGCTTTCCATTTTAAATAATTAACCAATTACGACAAATTATTAAATGATTGAGCAATTTAAGCGCCGTCGCTTAAGCGACGCTTAAGACATTATTAAATGAATGAGCAATTTAACCGCCATCGCTTAAGCGACGCTTAGGAGGATATCCGTCGCTTAAGCGACGCTTGCAAGCCTAGGTGTCGCTTAAGCGACGCTTATAACCACCATTTCAAAAAAAAAATTATCTTTCTGATTTTTGGCACGTTTAAAAGAAAAAATCCACGCGCCGTCGGAAAAAACCGTCGGATTTTGGATCGAAATGTACTAGTGTATAGAGCGCCTTCTGCCAAAAATGTGGAATGAGTTCCCAATAAACTATCACCTTCCATATTTCAAATGTAAGAACGTATTCAGATCCACATGTCACATTCCTTGTTACACTCTTCCTCGATGATTATCTGCCCAAATGAAATAATTTTGTAAAGGTGTCTGTTGCACCATGTTTCAGTATTTATAACATAGGAAGTTGTTTATTCTCCTAAGTTACTATTGTATCATTTCAATATTGTGAAAGCAATGGAATAATAACATTTCTAACTGACTAGTATAAATAACTGTATTATAATTGTATTTTTGTCTTATCTCTCTACTTCACCATTTTTGGTACACACTACAACCCCTTGGGGATTATGATGACCTCCATGAGAAATATTATATGGATAAGGGAAAACTTTCTATGATTCAAATCTACATGAGGCTTCTTTGATTTCTAGAGAAAACTTATGAAAAATATCAAGGCCCTTGTTGCAACACTGCCTATTTCCTTGATCCTCTTTCAACTATGTTTTTACTTTTCTTGGGGCCAGCCATGTTGCATGAATTTTTAGAACAAGGGGTGAGTTGTACAGGCTCTAGGAACATATAAAATTTCCCTCCAAATTTCTAATGACTCCATGATTCTATAAAATCAAAAGAGGTCATTTGTGCACATGTCATAATGCAATGCCCAACAACATGGTTGGAAGATTGTGTGATAGATCTAGAGAAGCCAATATGTGATAAACACCCAAACCAAAATGCCTTCATTTCCTACTTGCACCTCCCATGGCTCCTATTCCCATCACCTCCAACACCCCACCTTTAAGAATCCAAAATTTGTCTCCAAACACAATGGTTGGATGCCAATGCTTTGGACTTTGCTACAACTATGATGAAATTTTTTTAGACAACATATATGCAAATAACATAATTTTAAATAGATATCCCCTCACATGATCACCCAGATAAGATGAGATAATATAATTTTATTATTTTCCAAAAAATGACCACAAAAGTAAGTCAATGGGACTAGATAATACATCCAGTATGAGTACAATGTGGGAGTGCAAACGCAACTCCTAGAAAGTGCCAAAACTAAGATAAAATAAAATAAAGAAATATACAAGCAATAGTACATCCTCATAACCTTGTATGAAGTTGTGAAAGGGACGGGATGCAAGACACAAAGTGGGTTTGTTTGAGGCTCGATGACTCAAAGAACTCAAAAGCTTGTCAAGAATGTGAGGGACAGATGAAGATGGATCTACTGACGTCAAGAAATTCTAATCTTGATAGTTGAGGGTGTTTCAAGATGTTGGAGTGGTTCCAGCCTTATTAGATGCAAAAAGTATACTTTTAGATCCCATTTAAAATTCAACAGACTTAACAGTTTTCAAGATTTAGGATTGCAATGTTTCCACATGGATTCTATCATGATCCTAACCCCAAGGGGATTAACAGAGTCAAACCTGTGACTTCTCCAAATTGGGTGAAGAGATCTAACTCATGTTTGGCTTATGACCACTTGAGATAACCCTTGAGCTAACCTATCCAACTTGAGATCTCCATGTGATGTTTAATGCAGTTGGAACCACTATCAAAACCCTAGGTCCTTCTCAGATAAAATTTGAAAACCCTTTTAAACTACTCATTCACCAAGAGAATATACGTTGAAAACCAGCTCTTCAAGTACACAGTCTGGACAAGAATGTACACTTGACATATACATAAAAATGAAGTTACAATTACATGCCAACAACTTATCACAAGTTGGTACAAAATAGTCCTTCAATATTATCCACAAGCTAAGAGTCTCCAATGCATCCAAACCCTAGCTAGGGTGTCTACCATCAATAGAAAACACTAATGAGCAATACAAAGGCCTAGCAATGTATCCCACCAAGCTATCTAGCCACACCAAAATCCTTAAAACAAGTTATCACCAACACCAACAAGTCCATTCTTGATCTTTCACCAAGCTTGCATCACACAAACTCTCCAAGCAAAGTGCTCCAAGATTCCTCTAGGGTTTCTTTAGAGTTCCAAGGTTAGTGATAAGCCTTGAGGTCAAGAGGTTACAATGCCCCAAAAATCGGTCAATAACTTCCATTTAACCCCATATTACTCTATAAAATTTCTCAATGTTTCAATGTTGCGAATGGAAAAATGATTTTGCAAAAACTTAATCTGTGAGATTTGGTTTAGGGTGAATTTTACTCTATGAACACATATGAATGGGTGAGATAACAACCTGCACAAAGAGAGAACTCATCACATGATTACCCCATGGTGAATTGGTAAATGGTTTTCTTAGTATGGAACATTGGTTTCTTTTGAGCGTTTTTGAAGAAAACATATGAAGTCCACATTAAGAATAAAGCTATCAATTTACTAGTATAGTTAAACTCGAAAAGATGTTGACATGATAGTTAAACTCGTAAAGATGATGCACACTCTCTTCAAAGACCTTATTAAATCTCTTTCTTCTCCAAATAAGTCATTATCTTGAACACATAAATGAAGACTATACCAAAACTACTAAATCAGTGAAGGACCATGCTCAAGTTGGTAGTTTTCACATTAAAGAAGGTTATGGTTTGTGCTTTTTCTAACTAGAAACAATACTAATCTCTGCAAGAACACATCCTTAAGATGATAGAAATGGTTTTCATCTATTGCAAATTTCTCACTTCATAATCTTGGATATGAAAGCAAACTTCTGATTGAAACCTTAATGATCTGGATAAATTTAGAATTGGGCCATACCCGTATGTATAAGCATTGTTCCCCCATATGCATGGATCCTAGAACATGGTATAGTTATGTCCATGCATGAAATTTCTGCCAGATTATCATCATATTTGTGGTTGGAAAGAGGTTCCATTTGCTACAACAATAGCTTACTCCTACATAGAACGTAATTCCAGGGCTTGCATTGATAAGACCAAAATCAATGGTCAACTTCTCACTGTGACTACAAAGCATGTTTTCAATCAGTTCCTTCTTGGCTTCTGGAAACAAATTTTTTTTCTTAACCACATACCATGCATCCTTCATCTCCTAGCCATTGTTTCCAATGCCACATATATTTATCTTGATTGAGGATGCAATATATCTCCTGCTAGCTTTATACTATGATTTTTTTACTCCCCTTCCTCTCATCATTACTCATATTTTTAGTCATCATGCCAGTTTCCAGTAGCAGTGTAACACATATCCATCATTTTAGGGTTGTAAAGTAAAAGTTCGTTCTGCAACATGACCTTCCACGTCAATGCCATCGTGGACTCTGCTGGTACAAAACAAGGCCTGCACACACCTGCATCAGGATCTACTGCCATCCCTTGTATTAGTAATGTGCCTCCTCTAAATAGCTAACGGATCCAAGAAGGGAACCTCTATGGCACAATGCTCTGAATTTGGTGTGATGATATAATAATATTGAACCATGGAATCTAAAGTATCGTTGACATAAAACTACACTAGTACCATCAATTAAAATCAAGAAACATTCTCTGGTCATTGACTAAGGCTATGATTTTTGCTTATTTTAACCATGGTAGCAAAGACAACATCCAACAAAAAATTACAATCTCTTTAATTATGTGCTTTTGGTTGGATGTGTAATTGACGTACTTTTGGGGATGATGGTCAACCTTCACACCATATTCATCACAAAATTGCCTTAGTGTTGTTACTGCTACAACCCTCAAAATTTTATTGAAACCAGGGAAATCAGAGCTCCATCTATCCTCCACAAACTTCCTCATATAGAAACCGAATTTCCTAAGACAGTTTTCTATTTTAGTGAACTCAAAATTTTGTTTTTTGTTTTAATGAAGTGCATTGGTTATTTATACTAGTTTCCATTAATTTTTGACTTGACCTGTCATAAAAGATTTTTATTTTTATTTAAATTTGAGCCGACTTCAATAAGGTGAGAGTGTATTTTAATGTTTTATTTTGTCTTTGAATTATCAATTTAATGGTCAAACTTGGTGTAATTTAAGTCTTGTTTTATATGCCTTTAGGGCGTGTTCTCTTACATATGGTGTGAGTGCCTTCATCTTATTTTGCTCTAGGGTCACCCCCAAAGGTTCCAAGACCCCAAATGCCCACATCTTCTTCATTTCTTCAATCCTATTAAACCATCTAATGTGTGGGTCAAAAGGCCTATTTTTCAAGTGCATGTTATTCTCAAGCCATCCACATCATCTAATTACCTTTATTACCAAGTATGTGGACTTCATTTATCATGAAGGCACAAATGACCACAGAATGGGTCATTTTGGATCGTTAGGTGTTCCAATGGCTCCAATGCCCACATCCAATGTCATTCTTTCCATGTCATCATCCTCCTTTTTCCATATAATCAATCTTTGACTTCCTTTGTCATTTATGGTTTGTCATCAATGACAACCAGTGCTCAACATTTAGACTGTAAACTTTTTAGTGTTTCGCATCTGTACACCATTGTAATTTTGTAGAGCCATCTAGGCTGTTGCATGGCTTACAAACTCCAGGAAACCATAACCTACGGATTCTCCAGTTTGTTTATTGCTAATAATCTTAAGAGAAAGAAGGCCTTGGGTTGATGAAAAACACTCATGCTGGTAAGTAGTATTCATCCAATTTAGTAGACCTTTGATCCAATACTGTAAATATCATCTAACATGTAGGAATAAGATTTCATTCATGGTCTAGACAAAGGTACTAGGGAAATTGGTAATGCCATGAAAGGGCACTACCAACCACTAATAGGTACCAAAATTAGTCTTTAAATGTATTTTCCATACATTTGTAGGTTTTGAAATTGTATATTTTTAATGATACAAGGTTGGGAGCGATATTGGCCATATAGGTAAATTGTAGAGATTTGGTTACCTTGATGAAAAGGAAAATTACCTTTGTTAAAAATTGTTGTTTGGAAATGAATGGGTGTCATATCAAATATGACTTGGATATCATTACTCTCGAATCGTATGACATGTTTATTGGAATGGATTGGATAGAATTGCATCATGCTATTCTTGACTGTCATAATAAAAGTATGATGTGCCTGGATGAGGATGGTAAAATCATTTAGGTTAAAGGAATTCCAATGCCGATTTTAGTAAGACAAATCTCAACCATACAAATGAATAAATGTCTCAGGAATGGATACCAATTGTATTTGATCCATGTGGAAGAATTATCCACTGATATGGAGCCTTGCATTGAAAGAACTAGAACTAACAGTGAAACATGTACAAATAAATTTGAAAACTGCGTAGGAGAGACAAAAGAGTCATGCAAACCTTAAAATAACTCAGAAATAATTCCAAGTAGGTGAGCATTTATTTGTTAGGGTAAAACCCCGAAAGACTTCTTTTAAGTTGGGGAGCTGTGATAAATTAGCACCTAGGTATTGTAGACCATTCAAAATATTGGCAAGAGTTGGATCAGCGGCATATCAATTAGATTTTCCACCTAATCTTAGAATACATAATGTCTTTCATATTTCCATATTGAAAAAGTATGTGCACGATGCTACTCATGTGATCGACTGGAATGTTATTCAGGTAGAACCCGAACGAGATTTGTAGGTGGAACTGGAGTGTATTCTCGACAAGAGGGAAATTTTTGTCTAGAATCGCACCATTGGATAGGTAAAGGTGCAATGGAAACACCTTAGTCCAGATGAAAAAACCTGGGAATTTGAGATTCATTTGCGGGAGGCATATCCAACTCTCTTCTAGGAAGACTTAGAATAAACTTAAGAAACATTGAGGATGATGTTAAACTTAATGGGGGGTGTTTGTAACCCACCTAGAACTGAAAAATAAATATTTTTATTTATTTAAGAAAACATTATGTTAAAATTATTGTAAATTTTTTATGACCAAGTTGGTCAAGGATGACTGTAATTGAATATTTATTTTATTTACATAATTAAATGGATAGACACCTATCCAAAGGAGACTGTTGAAAGAGTGTTCACTGACCCACTAGGAGGAGCGAGCAAGTGTAGAAGGCTAAATGACAAGTTGCAGCACTAGCATTTCACTTTCCAGCTTTTGTAGGAAGCAAAATCCCTAATAGTGTGGTCATGTTCCTTGAGAGGAGGAACTGAGCAGGTGGCTCATTTAATTCTAAAACTGACTAGAAAATACCTAAGAAATCTTATAAATACCATCGAATTGAGTAGGAGGCTCACTACAATCTATTCCAAGTGAATGAACCTTGTGACTGTTGCAAACTGAAAAGTCAGGCACACAAGGAATTCGATGAGGGGATAGATAAAGTGAAATTGTTGAGTTAAGTCTGCTATTGAGTTCTAAGTTGTAGAGTGTTCTGTGTGGTTTTCTATACAACATCTTTGTCCTAGTGGTTTAGTGAACAAGATCGGTGGTCCTAAGCAAGTAATATTGGCTACTTTAGAAGACAGTTGGGTGGAACGGTCTCCTTTGGGTGTTTGTCCCCCTTCTACAAATTATCCATGTTCTAAACTATTTGTTATTTATCTTTGACTTAATTATATATCTATATTTTGTTTATAAAGTATGTGTAGTATCTACAAAGTTTAATGGTAACTGTGCCATATTGTATTTTCTCTATAAAAGAGAAGCTATAGTTACTTTCTTATGATATTAGGATCAATTTTCTGATGTTCATTACTCTAATGGTCTTGAGTTTCATCATTACAGTCATATATTAGGATAATCATTGATATATAAACATTGCATTTATGTTTTCATCTAGTACTAGTTACAATGCATCTAATTTAATTATAATTTTTAAGTTTCCAACTAGAGTTCGAACCCCCCTCTTATCACTTGGTATACCTAGGATTTCCTTAGACATCATTATCTTATCATATTTCCTTATTAGTGTTAACCAAACTAGGGTTTTTAAAGAATTAAATTCTAAGCTCCTGCAGAACATCATTTAAGACCTTACAGACTCTACAAAGTTTTATTAAAAATATTATCTATACAAATATACATTAGAGTAATAAACAACAGTTAAACAATTATACTCAAAGTTTTCCACTACAAGAACGAATATGAGGAAGGTGTTATTTCACATTACAATATTAGTATACTTTATGTAAATATATATTTTAAACCCTAATCAGTGCTAATTTCAACAAGTCAATGGTTCAAACTTGTAACCCTCGACAAATAGAGTGCACACACACACACACACACACATACACACACACACACACATATATATACTATATATATCGAAATTTGAATCTACGACAGGGCTAGTAATACTTTGGACTCATTGCCCAAAACCCCAGTTACAAATTACAGTAAACTAAGCATTAAAAATAAGTAATAATTAACTAAACTGTCAAATCAAATCATGTCGATGGTATTCGGCTAAATAAAACAGAGAACAAAAGACTGCTTTAAATCATTAAAATATTGGAACAGGAGTTCGAAATCAACAATCCATCCACTATCAACGCAAATACCTTACGACACTAGGTAAAACCATATCACTAGTTTTATTGATAGAGCATTTCTCATTGAAAAGATAAATGGACTCACGGCCCTAAATTCATATTTATCAAACTATTGCAATAACTGAGTGTTGGAAACTTTTTGCAACCAGCCTTTCGACCTTCAAAGGATTTTCACTAGCCAACGAAACCTACAGGGTCAAAAGTAGATACAGTTTTTTAGAAAACAAATCGACTATGTAAGAACAACATTTAAACCCTTATAGGAGTTCTCTTATCAAGATAACATTTACAAGTTTCAGAGTGATAGCTCAACGAACTGTTCAAACACTCCTGAAAATAAGAACTTCATCCTTTTCTTTTATCCATAGCAAGTTAAATACATTGTTGTTCTTCAACATTAATGTCAAGGAAGACTTTCTCTTTTTAAAAACCACTATTAAAATGCCACCGGGCAGAATCAAGGAGGTTACCATTGTTAACGATAAAGAAACCCAGAAAATAGTCCAAGCTAAGAGAACGTTGGTCAAGCCACGGTTTCCACAAGCCACATAGCCACAAGGAAGCTAGGGAACATGTCTTACCATGACCAAAACACCATCAAAACGCAGAGACCATTAAAAACCCAGCGCAATAATCCATAGTTGAACCTCCTATACATGAAATTTACAGAGGTCAAACAAAAGTTTAGATAAATGGATTTTTGAGAAGCCATAATGTGAGGAAGGGGAGGACTTAGCTCGAAGGTATTTTTGAAAAGTAATTTTACTTAATGTTGGAATTTTGTTTTTATTTTACTTTGTTAAATTTTCATTTTTTGATATTTTGGTATTTTATATTGAAACGTTTTGTTTAAAATTTTGTCAAAACATTATATTTTAATAATTATTTTTTGGTAATATTTTTTTTTCAAAATAACATTTTTTTTTAATTTTTATATTAAAATAAAAAAAATTATCATTATTAATATCTATCATGGTTCATTAACTTGATTCTATTCATTTTAAATATAATTTATGTACTAAATTAATATTATACAAAAATATAACTTAAAAAGAATAAATACAAATACATAAAGCATAAATAAACATAAAAATTGTTCTTTAATTTCACAAAATTGTGCATATAAAAAGAAAATAAATAACATAATCATTGTTTTGCTTTCAAAATAAATATTATAAAATGCAACAAATACATAGTTTGATATTTTCAACAAATATCATTAATTATTTTTTCTTTTGCCTTTATGTCAAATCTTATAAATTAATTGTCCCTTCACTTCTGATATGTCTAGAAGTGTCTTAATTTACATGGTTGCATATGAATGTCATTGAATAAAACTTACATAAATCCATCTAAAGAAGATCTATCAAACACAAAAAGAGATCAAATATTTTACTAATTTCACTCACAAGTTTTATTCCAAATATTATACATAAATTGCATCCCTTCAACACCTTACCTTATTTAATACTTGCGTAAATCAATACTGAATTTAAGGGCTTTATTTAATATTTGGATGTTATAAACTCTTACCTTTATTTAATATTTGTATGTTATAAACTCTTACATTACATTAGAGCAATGATGTAATGCCTATTGGCATTATAGGCCAAGCGACGAAAACTTTTATTAATGCCAACCGTAGAAACCTCCGCTCCCGACGATGATGGAGAAAAACGGAGGAGGCGATTTATTGTAATTGTAGATAATGAATATTTCATGGACAAAAAGTGATAGTATAATCAGCATGGCTGCACGTGAATGTGCTGGTTTGGTCGTCGTACGCGTAGCTGTATGCCGATGGGCAAGCGGCCTTGAAAATCTTCGAGTAGTCGCTGGGGGAACACGTCTGAGGGGTGTTGTGGGCGCCCTTGCAGCAATACTCGTCAGTCCCGAACTCCTCGCAGGCGCTCTTACACGCAATCACTCCTCCATCGCTTCCCTTCACACTCAGCTCCGCCGGGCAGCTGTTCCGAAGGTCGGCGACGCACCCGGCAGTCCTGCAGTCCCCGGTGCCGCCCGTCGTCGTGATCTTCAATGGGACGTTGTAGCCGTCCACGAGGCTAACATGATAGAAATCCGTGTCGCCACCGATTGTGAACTCCGCCAAGGTGGCAGGCGGTGCCCCGCCGGCGCCATTGCAATTGAGCCCGCGTCCGCAGTCGGCAGTGGCGCAGGAGCCGGCGCCCGATGCGTCGAAGTTGCAGCCCGTGCGACCCCAGAAGCGGCCCGACCAGCCCGCCGGGGCGTTCACCGAGGTGGTCTGTCCTGTGGTGAGAGCGAAGCCACCACCAGCGAGGGAAGCACCGTTGTTACCCGTGAGGACGCCCGGCCAGATTGTCTCCGAGCAGCTGTTGACTACCGTGAACACCGTTCCGCTAACTCCAACGCACCCTGCAAGATATCAAACAAAACAAATTCATCAGCTACTTTGCTTACCACGACACCACCAGCAGCAACAGCAACAGCAGCAGTGGGGAGTTTTCTCACCGAGTAGGAGCGCCATCGCCAGCGCTGTGAAAAAGGCCTCCGAAGCCATTAAAGCAAAAAGTGAGCGAGCGCCCAAGGATGGAAGCCAACCAACGAAAATGTATAACTGGGTACTAGGAGAAAACCGTGTGAATTGAATATGTATAACTGGGTACACGATGGAAACCCTGTGATTTGAGCAGAATATATAGAGTAGGGCAGCCAATCAACTTTCACTACAATGACTTCCGATAGCGCAGAGGAAGGTCCCGGGAAGATAGCCACTTTGACTGCAATGGCTTCAGAGCGTGCAGAGTACGGTCGGAAGAGAACCAATCAACTTTGACTGCAATGGCTTCCGAAGATTTAACTTAGACATCCAAATTTGGGTAAAGTATTTTAGTTACAGAGACATTACGTTTACGTTTGCTCATTTGACGATGACCAAATCGCAAAAGTCTTCAAAGCCTGCAGCTACTTGCCCTGCATCCATTCCAAGTTCAGAAAATAGATCTACATTTCTTCATTCAAACAATCGCAATCGCATACACAAGACAATACATCTACATCTACATCTATTCATTCAAACAATCGCATACACAAGACAATATATCTACATCTACATCTATTCATTAAAACAATCGCATACACAAGACAATATATCTACATCTACATTTATTCATTCAAACAATCGCATTACAATAGATTTGCTCACAAGATCCGAGTTTTAGGTAAAAACCGATTGTGTTTTAAGTTAGCGGTCGAGATCCTTCCCTCCCCATTTTGACAATGAATAAGTTGCACTCCTTCTCATATAGTTTGCACTCAGGAATCACTTAGAAGGCTCAACTTTATTGTTTTGTGAAGAATTTGGATAACATTCTTCCATTTCTCTTCCTTTTGACAAATGGTTGTAGCGACGCCTAAATGAGGCTTGATTGGTTAGTTTACATGTATATAGATTTTACTAAGATCATCAATGTATACATGGGTCTCATTTCTTCAAAATAGGGGGGTGTACCTAAATCAAGGGACAGATCAAGGCACTCAAGACTTTGATCTAGGGGTAAATATTCATTGAGAAGCTTTGTCAATATTCATAGGAGGTATATAGACCTACTTCAACCAAAGGGTGTTATGTTTTCTTATAAAACATTTTTTGTTGAAGTGCATTTAGAGAAAGGGTTTCTTACAACCATTCTATTGACCTTTTATAATTAGAAACATGTCCAAAAGTTGGATTATGAACATCTTCCCTTCAAATGCAAGACCTATTATGAATATAATAAATCTGCAAAGGTCTATAAGAATAACAACCCACAACATCATAATGCAATAAATGAGGAGCAATGGAAGAGCATTAAGAAAAATATAGGATCCCAAAGCCCAAATCCTACCAGTTTAAAAACTACCACTTCTCTAGCCATTCCATCAATCCAAAAAATTTCCATATCTAAGTGTCACGGAGAGAAACTTCCTATGGCTTGGGGTGTACCACAACAGATAGCTAAACACGAGAAATCAATACTTTCCCAATATGAAAGAGAAACCAAACATCTAACATTAAGGGACCTCGAATCATACCTTATTCCGGACAGTTGAAGTAGATCCCCACTGATCTTTTTCCAATCCCGCTTGCGCTAACAATTTTCTCTCAACAACAACAAACAAGAAAAGCATGCTATATAATATGGTGTTAGATCTACTCTAGCATATATAATCAACAATGTATAAGCAATTAAACATATCCATGCATTCAATATTTACATTAAAATGCACATTATTGGAGAGGAAAAGATATTTCTATTAATCAAAGATTACACAAGTGACAACCTCTATTGGCACGTCTACGAACCGGAGAAACTGAGTCCTCTACCTGCGCCTCCACCACCTCAATCCTCCATCTCTCGATAGCAAGCTCACAATAAAACAAAATCTTGGGAAGAACACAAAGTTCTCCAAAGGGACAAAGGGATGCAGACTCAAGTATATGCAATATATGGCAACAATGGACTATAGTTTTGTTGCTCTTCAATTCCTCCTGTTCAATGTATCCAAGGGGTTCCTTATATAGCACTCCAAAGGGGTAATGGAGGGTCGAATCCAAGCAATCTCAAGGCATATGGAAGGCCAAGAGTCAAGTAGTTTGGACACACATGAAGGAAAACTCCAAAAGTATTTCGATTTATGCACACATCTCGATGTACGCGGGTTTGAGGTCAAAAGTCGTGTGTACATGCAGGTATGGGATTAAAAGTTATGTACAACAATAAACATGGGTTTTTAGGTATGAACTTAGAAACATCAAAGTATAATATCAATCTATGGGATCTAAAGAGTCTGCAGAGGGACAGGGAAGGCCATAAATATGTGATCAACCATGTGTGGAAAAATAAGCTATAACAGATGCCCCCTAATGTGTGAGGTCAGAGGGGTAACATGATGGCCGAAATACATTATAAAATCCATCCCAGAAATGGAGTGATGAAGAACCAGGTGGAAGAACCAGCCATCCATCAGTATAGTATAGCAATCAATCTCTGCATGTGACTGCAAATACATATAGCAGTCCCGGATACATAAGAGTACAATGGCCATGAATATGCATGATATACAAAATGTGACATGTGTGGTCATCGCCATGTACAATATATAATAGATCAAAATCTCCATGATGAAGATATATAATGGATCAGGATCTCCATTGAAGCTGAAGATATACAATGAATTAAGATCTCCATAATGGTAGAAGATATCTATCATACACTGGAATCAAATCATGAGAGCTGAAATCTCATGAATACTGGCACGATCAAGGAGGTAGCATATGTGGAATGTCGCCAAGATGGAAGTTATTCTACATAAACCGCTACAAGTACATGTCCTACTATGCGAATAGAGGTGTCGAGGTCGAACATAGTAGTCCATCATCTGATTACCCATCATTGATGTAAATCGTTAATAGATGCGAGATCACCCACCGATAATGAAAATGGGAATCAAGGTTCATAGTGCAATATAACAAGTGTGAATAAATGTGTTGAGTTCGAACACTTGGAAGAATCCATCGATCAGGGGACATTGATGTATTCTGAAAATTGTTGATGGCGAGAGAACCTTGGCACCGATGACTGTAAGTCTCAAGGCACTCAAACGACTCTAGAATCCTATTCCAGAATAAATGATCTGATGTCGTTGGAATGTAATTCACTAGAAAGAGGGAATTAAGGCATCCCCCATCAACCAACACGAGATACTCAGCAACGCTGTATAACTTGGAAGAAATCGAACAAGATGTGCACGAACCAGTAACAGTATCGGTAATGGTCGACATGCAAAGTCCACCAGTACTAAGCATGAACTTGGGAATGGCCGACATGTGAAGTCCCCAGTAGAGTCTCCAATTCTGTTACCGAGAGAAACCTCCTATGGCTTGGGGTGTACCACAACAAACAGCTAGACACGAGAAATCGATCCTTTTCCAATATGCAAGAGAAACCAAACATCTAACACTAAGGGACCTTGAATCATACCTTATTCTGGACGGTTGAAGTAGATCCGCGTTGAGCCTTTTCCAATCCTGCTTGTGCTGACAAATTTCTCTCAACAACACCAAACAAGACAAGCATGCTATATAATATGGTGTTAGATCTACTCTAGCATATATAATCAACAATGTATAAGCAATTAAACATATCCATGGATTCAATATTTACATTCAAATGCACATTATTGAATAGGAAAATATATTTCTATTAATCAAATCAAAGATTACACAAGTGACAACCTCTGTCGGCATGTCTACGAACCGAAACCGGGTCCTCCACCTGAGCCTCCGCCACCTCAATCCTCCATCTCTTGATAGCAAGCTCACAAGCAAAGACAAGCTTATGAAGAATGAAAAGTGATCCAAAGGGAAAAAGGGATGTAGACTCAAGTATATGCAAGCTATGGAAACAATGGACTATAGTTTCATTGCTCTTCAATTCCTCCTCTTCAATGTATCCAAGGGGTTCCTTATATAGCACTCCAAAGGGGTAATGGAGGGTCAAATCCGAGTGATCTCAAGGCATATGGAAGGCCAAGAGTCAAGTAGTTCAAACACACATGAAGGAAAAATACAAATGTATTTGGATTTATGCACACATCCCGATGTACGCAGGTTTGAGGTCAAAAGTCGCATGTACACGCAAGTATGGGATTAAAAGTAGCACACAACAATAAATAGGGGTTTTTAAGGATGAACTTGGAAACATCAAAGTATAATATCAGTCCATGGGGTCTAAAGATTATGTAGAGGGACAAGGAAGGCCATAAATATGTGATCAACCATGTGTGGTAAAATAAGCTCACGGGGGCGTCACCTAGGGACCAATATGATATCACGTCCGTTCATATTGGAGAGGTTAAAATTTAAAATTTAAAAATCAATATATTGAGGGTATATTAGGGGTAACTAGGGTTTTTTTTACTATTTAAATATCCAATATGTTGGGGTATGTTTTATTCAACATTTTTTCCTGAGCCGTTCACCAGTCCTCCAAGCCTTGCCTGCTAGGTGCCTGCGAGCTCCTTTGCTTGTGTGGCTGGATAACAGGCGTTTTTTCAAATCCCCGCAGTGTTTTCTGGAAAATGAGGGCGTTTTACTCCTTTTCTGTGGGTTTTCTCCACGTTTTGTCCATCGTGTTTGCTGGATAACACGGCATTTTTTCCAGCAGCATTGCAGTGGTAGCAGTGTTTTTTGGAAAACGTGGAAAATGAGGGCATTTATTCACCGTTTTGTGGTTGTGGGTTTGTGGTGGGTTTCTCTGGTGCTGGAGGAGGCACATTGGAGAGCCATTGCATATCATTTTTGGAGGTACGTTGTAGTGTGTTTAATCTTTGATGAAAAATGCCTGTACTTCTTTTTGTGAGATAGCAGAGACAGTTACTTACCCATCAGTAGTTCCAGAATCAATAGCATGGTCAAAATAGTAATTCCTAGAATCACGAACTAGATCTTATACCTATGCTTTTTCCACTGGTGAACCGCTAATAATCTGCTCTGGATCGGCAATTTCAAAGCTTAAAACGCCGAAAATTGTTTGCACCGTGCGATTCTGTGTCTGTTGATGTGAAGATATTGGGTTTTCATCAAGTATTCCGCCTGCAACACTATATATTTGGGTAAAGCCAACCCTGCTAGAGTTTTCTTGTTGTTTTCATGGTCTATGTTTTCTATGTGTCAGATTTGAGCATTAGGCGAGGATAAACTGATTTTATTCGATTTGAATGAGTATGCCTGCGTTTTATTTCCTCTTGAGGGTTTTGTAAATCAAATAACTTTTTTCTAGGCTAGAATCGAAAATTTTCTGCTCTGTTTTGTATTGCATGACCATTTCCTGAGTTTTCTGCTTTATGGCTGGGCATTCTTTGGTTGCGACAGAGAGTAATTACGTCTGACTGGCTGTTATCTTTTGTAGGATTTGAACTATGATTCTTTCTCTCCTCTAGAGGACTTTAGGGTACAGGGCTAATTTTTTGGCCTCAATCTTTGCTTTGTTGAAGTTTGTTTGGGGTGTTTTTCCTTAGGGGATGAAGATTTGATAGTGTTGCGGTGATAACCATGGGTAAAATTGTTCCAAAACTTTGAGAGAAACTGTGAGCGGTAATATAGAAAGTAGCAGGGGATATATTGCAGTTTATTGGCGGTCGGTGGGATCAGTTTAAGTACTTGAAATAAAATCAGTATTTTGATGCTCATATTGATGATAGCAATACAGGATAATCATCCATTTCAACCCCGGGTTTGTTGGTTGGTTTGGTGAAGGGCTGGATTGTAATAGCAGATCCTACAATCGAAAATCTTGGCCAAATAGACTGGACTTCTGAAAAAATTGGAACGTACTAACCATTTGTACAATTGACATACTTCTGTATATTCGGTATTCTATGATTGCATGCAGGATTTATAGTGAAATTCTATGGAAAAAGTCGGATACGCCAAATGATAACCTCCTCGTATTGGATACCAAACGGATGCCTTTAATTATAATTTATATCGCCATATTTGCTTGTTATTTGCCATAAATGTTTAAAATAACCATTGATCACAAAGATCATACTTTCGTGTAATATGTTATGCCTGAAAGGGGAGCCCCACAAATGGCTCGACGCAAGTCCAGTGCTAGAATAATTTTTTTAATATCACAGTGGATCTCACCAAAATGATAGTAGCTTTTGCATTTGTTCCTCCTTGGAGTCTTCCGGCTATAGTTTTGTGGGATTGTGCTGATTGCATACATGTGAAATTGTTGACACAGTAGGCCTTGAAGCCCACTGATGTCTGCATAATGTGAAGAAACGATTGACCCATTCCATACATCTGAAAAGGCAGTTCAAGTTGTAGGGTTGATTATCGGTAGGTTTAGTCAAGACACGATTGACACTTAACATACATCTGAAAGGAAGTTGTAGGATTGATCATATGCAGGTTCTTGGTACAAATATTTAATATTAGTTGTTTTTCATAGCTGTTTTAATCATGTTGCCTGCGAGCTTTTAAAGTTCTTGACTGGTATTCTCTACCATGTCATGCCTTTCTGCCTTATACTTTCTTGATTGGTACTCACTACCGTGTCTGGCCTTTCACCTATACTGATTACTTCCCCTGGCTGTATATATCAAAATGGCCCAATATCTAGATTATGCAAGTATTTTCAGGCTTATATATAAGGTTTTTGATTCATGCTTTTCCTGCTGTCTATGTTATTGTAGATGTCTTTGCTCCTTTCATTCACAGTGGGCTAAATGTCTGTACATGCTCCATAACTTTATTAAGGAATTGAGGATTTCAACATGCTTCTTATTTCTTGGTTATGTTCAAGTAGATTTTAGCTAATACTTAAATTACCTAACTGCACATTGGAAAAGTTATGTAAATTAAGGTTTTGTTGAAGATTGTTTCCGAAGTTAGATTTTAAAATAAGGATTTTCCCATGGATATGATTAAATATATTTTGCAGAGCCGATTCAATCCATGCCAAAAGTTTCATGGCCTTAGGATTAATCTTCTTAAGATTGTTCTGTTATTCTTATGCTTACAGAACATGGTTATTTATTTTTCATTTTTTTATTATACTTGTGATTAATACAGATATA
Organism: Pseudotsuga menziesii; assembly: GCA_001517045.1. Taxonomy (NCBI): domain Eukaryota; kingdom Viridiplantae; phylum Streptophyta; class Pinopsida; order Pinales; family Pinaceae; genus Pseudotsuga; species Pseudotsuga menziesii. Next base: position 57,013 of record LPNX010060316.1, on the reverse strand, counting down.
TGCCATTCTGAGCTGCCAAATCTTGAAGCATTGAACAATCTTTGTGAATTTTGTTTGCAGCGATTGAAGCATTGTCAATGACCTGTGTCTACGCTTATTAAAATTGTAGGTATAAAATCTTCAAACATTGATGTAAGCTCAGGCTGTGTCAACTAAGGAACTTTCTTAGATCTGAATGATAGAAATTATGAGTGCTGATTGTTGTGCACATTTGTATGCACATCCGTGTTTATAATTTGGAATCTGTTATTTATATTGGCATGTTTACTTTGATCCATAAACTTAAGGTGTTATTCTGATCATATGTTGGTTACATTGCAGCTATTGGAAGCATAGGGCTCAATTTCTTTTTGTTATTCTAAGGAGAAATGCACGGCAAGGTTTTTATACATTAAGGAGTTTGGTTGATGACAAGATACTTTGGCTGGGAAAAAGGTTGCCTTTTAGACTTCTGCTTCCTTGCATCTTTGTATTGGAAGATCAGGTACAGTCATGGATGATCGTGCCAACAGGAGAAATGCACTGCCTAGGTGGGGTACTTATTTTTCTGGAGAACAAAATCATGAGGCATAGAGTACTCATTACCCTACAAGAATTGGGGGTAGTACCAGAGTGACTGCTCTCAAAGCTAACCGAATTGAAGATAAGGAACCAGGGGAATCCTCCAAAATTGGTGGACGTCCCTCAAGCAGCAAGTCACTCTTGCCAAAGTCAGTTTCAGCAGTTCCTAAACTAGGTGCTTCCAGCTCATTAAACTTGAAGAAGACACGCAAGGTGTAGCCAAATTCTGCTACACCAGGGCAACCAAGTTCAACACGCAATCTCTCTGCTAGATTGGGTCAGATTGGGTAGGTTAGAGCGGCGTGGCATAAGGGAGAACCAAGCAATAACAGTAGAGTACTTGGTCTATCATAAATATCGAATTTGACAAGCTCTGAAGGATCAACCACTGATGTGGACTTTCTTCAGGAAACACCAACTTCTTCTATGAGCAGCAGAAGCCTCTTTCATGGTGGTTCTAGTGTGGGAAGGAGAGATAAAAGACTTGTTTCTAGTAGGTTTCTAAATAGACAGGGAAGTTGGAATAACATGGAGTTATTGAGTGCAAACAATGGTTTGTAAGATTTGATGTATGGGGAACACGAACATAATTGGACTGGCATAGAGGAAAATGGGACTAGGAACATAGGAGCAGGTTCTTTGAGATCTTGGCTCAGGAATGATGTGGCAAATCGGTCAATCATTTTTTAAAATGATCATGAATCTGGCTCTGATGATTCTTTTGTCTCTGCCCCATCAGTGGCTGAAGATCTATTTGATGTGGATGTTGCTAGTAGTAGTGATTCTCTGTTGCATTCAAGCCCAGTGTTAAGTCAAAGAACTCAAGATCATGGGAATTTTAGAAGGCCAATGCCAGGCCATGCAGATAACTTGCGTATGAGTCGCTATGAGGTTGCGCATATACCTACACCTTCTCAATCTAAACGCAAGGATTCTATCACACGAATTGCAAGCCAAGTTGCAAGCAAAAATTTATCTCATGAAATTCCTAGTACAGGATCTGAATCTGTATCGAAGGATAGGTATTCCAAGAGGCCCTCAGCAGGAACTAGTAGGCGCAATCTTGGTAATTTTGGCTGCACATCAGTATCTGATGCATTTCCATTTAACGTTTCTTCGTCCAATGACCAGGTTGTGGCGCAACCTGGTAATAGAAGACTCAATACAGGTAGGAAAGTAATTGCTAGCCATGATTCAACAAGGAGCCAACATTCGGAAAAAGTGCCAGTGGGAAGCAATACTGGTGGGCCAGTGTCCCAGAGAACTATTCGTGCCGGGCAGTATTTGTAGGACAAGTTTTGCATATTGTTTGTTTTGTTCAATTTGTGTTTGTGAGTCTGAATTTGATTGTGGATTTACCTAAGATCTTAATTTCTACATTTGATTTATCTAATATCTGACCGCCATATTGAATATAGATAGTTATGCAGCCATTTATTATGTCCACATTCTTGTGATATTATTTAAGGTCACTTTGTGGTTTAATCCTGCAAGATGGTTAGTAACATAGTGCAATACCTATTGTAAATGGGTAAAATGAATTTAGTAACTCTCCATTCTTAGTAAGGTAGGTTTAATCCTGCAAGATGGTTAGTAACTTAGTGCAATACCTATTGTAAATGGGCAAAATGAATTTAGTAACTCTCCATTCTTAGAAAGGTGAATTTAGTAACTCTCCGTTCTCCTTTAGGTCTAGGGATCTCTCATGAACTGTTAAAGATTTTGTAATGTATGCATGGGTAGCTGAGATAAATCTTTTATATGTCAGGGGAGGCAGAAAGGATCAAGCAGTGCAAAGGCCGAGTCCATGCTTTAAAGGATGAACCCCATGTGCATAGAGTATGGTTACCAAATGAAAACTCTCCTGGTATTGCCATGACCCGGGCCTTTGGAGATTTTTGTCTCAAGGACTTTGGTGTTATTATCATACCTGAAATTACACACAGACAGCTAACCAGCAGAGATCAGTTTATCGTGGTTGCAACTGATGGGGTAAAATACTAAAATATTCTGCCATGTAATCTTTAGTCCAAAAAACTTAAAAAGGAAAAGGACTAATTTCATCTCCATACTCTCTTTCTTATTCAGCATATGCCTTGTTCAACACTACCAAATTTTCATTTGTCAATGCATCCTTTATAAATGTAGCAGTTTTGATTGTTGTTTTAGGTATGGGAAGTTTTGTCCAATCAAGAAGTTGTGAATATTATTTCTTCAATATCTTCTCGAGCTGCTGCTGCTAGAATAGTAGTGGAATCAGCAGTCAGTGCATGGAAGCATAAATTCCCAACTTCCAAGGTCGATGACTGTGCTGTTGTATGCTTGTACTTAAATGAGCAGAACAACAATGGTGATGTAACTGTGCAACTTTCAGGAGAGGTATCGACTGTTGAACAATCTGTTACAACTTACTCAGAGACAATAAACCAACCAAGTAAAGTAAGTCATGTGGGGTCTGAAGGTCATAGAAGCTCTTCTGAGGGTATTGCTACGGAAGAACGATCTACCCTGCTCAACTTCGCTAGGGCGAAGACCGTTGTGAGTTTTCCTAGATTTTTTGAGGAAGAAAACAAGCGTAATGGTTCAAAAAGGAGAAGGTTATTTTGCTGAATAAAAATAGGTGTTCTGTCTCTCCCTTCATTTCAGAAATAATGCATATTGTACATGAGAAACTGTAAAGTGTAGTTTTTATTGCTGAAATCTATCTTTTATACTAGGGCAATATTTTGTAATGGGATTGAGATATGGAACCGTGAAGTGAACTATTTATGACAGGGAAAAATAATCATCTGCGATGATTGGATGGTGGTGTTTTTGTACTCAGTCTGAGTGCTAAGATTTTATAAATATATTCACAGCTGTGTGTGATCTACAGATTGTAGTATGTCTGATCACCATGGCATATAGAATGAATCTATAAGTGCTTGTGCATTTGATAATAAGATCAAATTCAAAGTCTATTTGCCTCTCAAGATGTTATGTCTACATATGATATGTTGGTTTCTTCTTTTAATATGTTGTATACTTCAATTCTGAATTAACCTCTCTTAGCTCTTGGCCACTACCAAGAAATTTTCCTCCTCAAAATCTATTCATTCTGGATCAAAGTACCTTCAACTGTGAAATTCATCTTCACGGCCTTTTTATGTTGGATACTTCAACTCTGAATTAACCTCATCTTAGCTCTTGTCCCTTACCAAGAAATCTCTTCAAAATATATTAATTCTTGATCAAATTCATCTACACATCCTTTTTCAGAATAAAGAGAACCTTGTTGTGCCATGGCCAATTTGATTGTGTCAACAAAGTCGTAAAACTGTAGAAAATTTTTCATATTTTTCTTAAAAATGTAGAAACTTCAAATTATTTTTAGAGAATGATTAATATTTCAATAGATATATACAAGAGATACTACTAGAATCAGATGGCCTTCACATATACGAAGGCACAAACAAAAATTAACATGTGCCTTTACCTAATTTCACATATCTTAGTGTGTATATGTAAAGCAAGGTTTAAATAGCTGGCTTGATATATCTCACATATTTTAGTAAGTGTGTATATATAAAAACAAGGTTTAAACAACTCACTTGATATATCTCTAAAGAAGGTATACATGGTGAATGATATTCTCAAAGATACCCATTTTTTAATTAAAAAAACTATCCAAAACATGAAGCATGTCATGAAAAGTAGGTCAAGATCTAACAAAATAAGCAAATTTTGAGGTTGTTGATAGAGCATTACTTGTCATCTTCTGTTAGCATATCTCTAACAAAATAAGTAAATCTGTCAGCATATCTCTAACAAAATAAA
>LPNX010060316.1:22964-52265 GCA_001517045.1 Pseudotsuga menziesii | reverse complement strand
AATTCCTTGCTCAATTTTGGTATTTAAAAATAGTAATAAAATATTAACAACAAAAAATTCGTTTCAATGCCATCTTTATGTAAAAAACAAGTGTGTGTATGTATCTTATTAATAGAATACTCTAATCCCAAGGGAATCTCCACATATTGTTGTTATGATTTAATATTTTTGGACATGAAGTTGTAATAGAGTTGGCTTTCCTATAAAGCAAATTTGTAAATTGTTTTGATTTATTTTAGCAATATATTATTTATATGATTTACAAAATATATGTGTAACTAAATACATACTATATATGCAACATAACCACATTACAACTCACACATTAAGCGTTCTACAACAACTATGGTAAAGAGTTGGAAAATGAAAAAACGCCCATTGTTAGTGCATTAAGACAATATATGTAGACAATCTATGTATTGTGAGATGTCACTAAGTTACATTCTTCTATTGACATTGACATAAAATGTTTACATAAATCAAGAGGAGTGGACATAGAGAGCGCTCATCATAGGGATATACTAGGATGATGTGGATTTGAATCCAATCCTCTATTGACTCCAAAAGAATGCTTGGCCTCCTAATTGATAATTTCAAAGAGTAGGAATTATTAAGGTTTTCAAAATTCATCTCACACTACTATTTTGTATCAAATTACTTAGGAGTCTTAGTCTTATATTTGCAAGTGATGGGAAAGAATATGCAATGTTTTTTGTGACTTCAAAGGATCTATTGTATAATAGAAATAATAAAAATATAGTGTATAGTAACTACTGATATAGTTAATATTTTAATCTAAAAAGATTAACAGTATGCATTGAAGATTCCAAATCAATTTTGTTTTTGAAGTTGTACAATCTCCTAGATACCAAAATGGTGCTTGGATAAAAAGTTTGTGATGGAAAGCAGCAGTTATAAATGGTGTAAGTTTCATTTTTGAACCCTTCTTGGGGAAAACACACTACTGCTTGAGATTGGTACAAATAAACCCTCTCTTATTTGTTTTGACATCATGTGATACATTTAAATTCCTAATAAAGTGATTTGCCTAAGGGTGCCTATCAAGTGTCGCCCTTTCTTGTGTTTAGTTTTTTTTTCCTTAGGTAGAAATATAAAGGGGTATAAAAAATGTAAATGAAAAAATGGATACATGCAATATATAGGGAAAATAGGGGTTTTTTAAAATCGGCAAGGCATATTGGGAGGGGGTTAACAAAAATGATTTTGGGAGGTATTTTCCAATATTTTTTGAAAATAGGGGTATTGTTTCATATGTCACAAACGAACGTGCTATGGCATGGTTTCACTAAGTGAAGACCCCGTGAATAAGCTATAACACTAAGAAATCACCTCATCACCACAAAGTCAATCTAAAACCAACGCTCAAATTAAAATGAAAATGGAAATTTTAAATTTTAAACATTTAAAATTTATTATTATATAAAAATTGAGATAAAATTTTAAATTTATAGAAGTATTATAATATCCATCTTTACACAAGGCAAAGTTTCATAATATAATATAGAATGAAAAACTTATACCAATTTCATTTAAAATAAATCTAGAATTCCTTAAATCAAAACGTGAGTTCAATATTAAGTAATATGATCTCAAATAAACAATATAGTCAAAACATGTATAAATATATATCTATGACTTTGAATACTTGCTCACAATACTACTTTCAGTATTATTTCTTTAATATGGATGATGTATTTTTTAATAATTATATTATAATATAGATGATATATCTTATAAAAATAATAGAAATATAAATGTTTAATTAAACTAAACCCAATGAAAAAATCTATAAGACCAATTAACCCATGGTACAAAATCTTCACTTATATCATATATTTATATTATTAATATATGGTGAACCACCATATATATATGGTTTCTTTCACCATAACGTAGTCCAAACGACAATAGAAAAGATGCTCCAAACACATTAATAACTTTGGTAAATGATATTCTAAATACATTGTCTAGATACAATATATTGGGTGATTATGTTGATATACATTTCCTATTTAAACTTTCGATCGAACTAATAACCTCTTTGATGATCTACGACCCTCCTTTCTTCTTCCTCGTCATCTTTCAAATATTAAAGGATGACATTTCATGATATAAAAGTAGAGTGTTTGTTAATTTATGACTATATGTTAATCTAATTCTCTCAGTGGGTTTAATACTACATTTACTAAGTTTTTTGCAATTATGTTTGTGAAATATTGCAATGTTTTAATGATCGTTCGAGTGTAATGAGGGGAAACTCTAATGGGTACATAGTGTGCTCAGGTGGAGAAAGCATAAACCATTTTTTAGGAAGAGAGGGATGAACACTTCAGTAACCACTACATGGATTCATGGTATTCTTATTTGGTTCCCTTGTACTTTGTAATCTCTACACCATGGTCCAAGGTTTAAAGTATAAACCTAAAGGAATTAAATAATATCATAACTATGTTCTTGCTTTTTGTTGTTGTAGGAGTGGTAAATTTTGCTTATGAAGGAAAAATATCGATTGATCCTGCAATGATCTCGGTCATTGTAAATTTTCCTGGATGACTGCATGGAGAATTCAATGTATAGTGTCTACAAGAAACATACAAGACATCAAATGTACCCAAATCATCAAAGAAGTTCAAGTTCCTTTAATTATTGTGTGTTTGTAAGCTATGCGAGTAATATACCTCCTCCTACTCTACCGACACTTGTATCCAATGGGCTTGTTGTGTTGATTGGATATCAGAATGTTTTAGATACCCATCATTCTATAGCATGTTCTCTAACTTTTGAAGTTCTTAAAGTAGTGAAAATTGTATTACATTATATTTGCTCACAAAATTCGAGTTTTAGATAAAAATGCATTTGCTCCTTCAAAGATGACAAAATTCAAATTTTAGCCTTTGATGTCTGAAAATTATATTTATTCATTCAATAAATCTTGGTTTCAATAAAAAAGATGAAATGTAGGAAACCGAACCACCTTTCTAAATATAGAACTTTTATTTATTTAAAATTTTCATAACTAGTTCAATCATGAATTTTTCTAACATTGACATTTTTGTTTTGGTAAATGATAAAGAATATGTACTTGTTGGTGCAACCTTTGCATGCCTAAATGATGGAATCAATATACGAAAACTTCTAAACATGTAAATAACAGGTAGTACTAGTGCAATGTTATTTTCCAAAAAATAATTAGCACATTTTAATATTGTTTATATTTATCTAAATGTGTAGACCTTGAAATCAATTCACCAAGTGTTGGTGCAACTTTTGAAGATCTTAATGTAATGATGAAGGATTATATTTTTTATAGAGTGTAGAGGTAGGTGTCTAATAATGCATCATATAGTTTTTTAAGAAATGTTTGAGAAATGAAAAAGTTATGGCCAAAACACCAATAAGATGGTTTTTTGTTGAGTTACATGACAAGAAAAATATAAAAGATATTATTTTTCTTAACAATTACATATTCCTAATCTGCTGAAAGAGTTCTATCTATGTCTACAATTTCATCATCCATGATTGTATGTAACATACTATAACAAGCCCTGCAATGTAGACATATTGAGAAAAGAGAAAAAAAGCCACATTATCTATGGTTTATCTAGTTCCATATGACATGCTTGTTTACTCCAAAGATAAATCCATAGAAAACAATTAGGATTGGAGGTGACAGACAGTTATGTGAGTATGAGTGCTTTAAATGTTACATAATGTGTGAGCGTTATCGTTAAAATTAAAAAAAAATTGGGTGTCATTTTAAGTGTTATAAATTGCATAAGCAATATGGGAAACATTGCATGTGGGGTATGAAAAACATCACATGCATGATATCGGAAACATCAAATTGTTGGATATAATTCCTATCCCATATTGACTATGTGTATTTGATTTTTAACTGTTCTTGTGGTTATACATCATAGTTTTAAAACTATTACTTTGTATATTGCATGGAAATGCTATCTATCTTGCAAACAAAGATCATAATTAAAAAATTTACCTCGATACTCAACTATGCATTAGATAGTTGTGATTGTTAGTGGTAGTTAGTAAACGCCTTTTTTTTCTCATGTTCTAAGTCTAACTCATGCTACACCTTTTGTGCAGACATCCATTAGAGGAAATTTTCAATTCAAAATAGGCCTTTCAACCCTAATTTAAATTCCGTGTCATCATGTGTTAGCAAATGAAATTGCTTTAAATTTGAAATACCCTATAGGTCTTAAACAATTTTTAATATAAATTTGGGAATAGGTATCATAAAAGAAAGGTACTTTTTCTATTCATATTTTCGACATATCTCCCTATGTTTTTACTCAAATTTCAAGCAGGAGAGCTCCCTGGATGCGGAATTAAATTCTGCATCCAATGAGTACCCACTCTGGATACTTTTGACAGACCCTGCTACCCCAAAAACAAGAAATACCTGAAAACCCATGATGATGGATCATCATCATCATGCCTTTTCAGGTATTTCTTGTTTTTGGGGTAGCGGGATCCATCAAACGTACGTTTTTTTGTTTTTTTGTGAATGCTTTTTTATTTATATAGTTATGTTAATTTTTTTTTGTAGATAAACTAAAAGTTTTCATTTTCTTTTATAGGGAGAATGGCGTCAAGAAAGATATCTATAAACATGTCTGAAGAAATATCAACAATGAATTCGTTGAAAAAAACAATTGAGCCATCAGATAATGTTTTCCATGGAAAAGTCATGTCCATCAAAGATTTAAAAGCCAAGAATGCAAGGGAATGGAAACATGTGCCAGAGGGAGAAAATGGACTACTCTTGGTTTCAGAAAGAGAAATATCAAGGGAAACCAAATAGTATTTATTTATATTGTGCAACATTTGCATATCTGAAAAACGATTATCACTCATTAGGATTACTGCGAGATATTAGTTTGGTGCCAGGTAAAGACTTTGCTTATGCACTAGAGAAATAGGATAATACCTATGTCAAATTTTGATATTGTTTGAAGGTTTCAATCTATAAAATTGACAAAATTTTCTCTAAATTTTGTGCGAGAGTCGTGCACGAAATTGAGCGTAAGAGTGTAAGTTTCTATATTTTTGTATGTTTTTTAATTTGTTATAATTTGGATGATATATCAATGTAATAGTTTTAATACAACATGGTTTTTATTTTGCAGGATTTTGCCATGCCACTTTCCCATATTTTGAATGAAATTTATTCCACTAAAGGAAACCCTATGGATGTCATTAATGGTACTCTTCAAAAGGGAGAAACACCAAACAAGAAACGAGTGCAAAGTGTTAAAACTGAAGAAGTATAAACACAGAAAGGAAAGGACATCCGAAAATCAATTGAAGTACCTAGGAAGGTTACATTAAAAAAAATACCTCTCCCAACTGAACTTAATCAACAAATTGTTGCTGATGAGGACGTTACTTATGCTGGTAAGAGTAAGAAAGACTCTTCTAAAAAAATATGGATGAGGGTTATTTTATTCCTGATAAAAAAAAAAATTCATTAGATACTCCAGCTTCAAGACGTAAAAGGAGGATACAAGATGTTGAATCCATTGCTATTACTGAAAATCAAAGTAAAAATTCTGGGGATAGTTTGGAAATCATCACTTTAGACGGTGATCTAGATTAAGGTGTTGTTAAGACAACACCAAATGTCATTCATGATCAATTGCGAAGGGATAAGATGGTTCAAAATTTGCATACATTTGATTTAAATGAGAAGCAACTTTATAGACCCACAGAAGTTCAAGAGAAGTATCAAATTAGGAAACCACATCGCTTGCATGTTCATAACTTGAAAGAATTGATGAGGATCAATCCTTATGCACATGTGGTTGGATACCTAGTTCTTGTTGACCTGAAAGATGTTCCTGTTAGAGATACATTTGATGAATCAAGGTGTTTTAATTACAACTACTATGTTTTGGGGGAGAATCATTCTACAGAGGCTAGAAGAGAATCGATGCAAGAGTTTCCCAAAAATCATATTTTCAAACAGTCAAATGCATAATTTATGTTGGTTTAATATATGTGGAAGAAAAACTCTGTGCATGGGATCATAACACAGATAGTGACTATAGGATGTCCATGACATTCATTCAAAGGGTTAGATTTATCCACAATGAATTTGAACAAATATGTGGTGGGGATAGATCGAAAGTTGATGCATATTTATGGAAACAATGTTGTATGGAAATAGGTTTCTCGATTAAAGAGGACGATGTGAAACAAAAAGGTTTGAAAGGAAGTGATTCATTTAGAGTTGTAGATAACTATTTTCAGTTGGAATTTAGAATGGGGCCAATATGCGATTTGGATATTTAACATGTGAGATAATATTGGCATAAAAAATCAAAAGGCAAAGAAAATTAAAGCAATTGCATGGAGTAGCGGTGAAGGAGGCCCTGGCGTCAATAATTTTCTAGAAGATACGACTATAACACCTTGGAGATCATTGTAAGGTGTGAAGGATGAAATACTTATATCTACAATTTTTTCATGTGTAAACTTAGATGAATTATCCATGGAGGAAATGTGCAATGAATTTGAAAAGTAAGTTTGTGGATTGGTTTATCTTTTGAAGTTTAGTATGTTTTATTAATTAAGCATTATGTTATATCATTAGATATGATTGTAAACATAATTATTTTTACATCATGTACTCATAAGGTTTACATGAAAATAAAAGAGGATATGGTTATAATGTTGGGGGAGAAGAGTTGGGATGATGTCAGATGTAGCTATCTAGACTCAAGCTCCATACATAACTTGAGTTTTTTTTTTTGCATACAAAAAGGTATGTTGATTTATGATATATTCTATTTTATTTATTTTCAAGATAATTCATTTATATTTTTTTCACTTATACATATACATTTTTTCTCAAAGATGCCAAAGAAGAGTTCAGTACCAGAGTCTTTCAAAATTCATATTCAAAGAGCCAAAATAGAATGACAAAGAAGGAAATGCCTTGCAAATGTTGAACTTGATGATACCCTTGATAATATCATTTGGAATGCCCTAGACACTATGCAAATGATAAAGTGATTGTTGGTGATTGTGTAATCATTGTTCCTAAGAAGGATTACTCCTTGGTAATTATAGACATCCCTCATGGCTACAATATCAAAAACATTATTTATGATTGTGAGCCTTATACTTACCAATTATCCAATAATGTGGTTTCAAGATTTGTGGATGTCACAACATCACCTCTATAGAGATTTATTGGTTTCCATTTAGATGTACAAGGAAGAATAATGCTAACAACATTCAAAGATAAAGCAAATTCAAGGTTGAGGAGCAGTGCTAACAACATCACCTAATAAAAGTGTGATAAAAAGCAGTAATAGTAAAAGTAATAAGATGAAAAGTGGAGGAAGAGGGAGTATTGCAAGAACAAAAGAAAAGCGCCATTAAAAAAAGTAACAATAATAGTAATAACACGAGAGGTGGAAGAAGAGGGAGGATTGAAAGAACATACAAGAAGAAATTTTCTTCATATTAATTATACATTGAGCACTACCCCTAACAATGTAAATGAAACATTGTGCACTACCGTTAATAATCTCAATGGATTGATAATATATTGTAGGGTTACAAATTGTAAAATAGATATTTAGTATTCGCCTCTTAAAAAATATTTCAAAAAATAAACAATAAAAAAATAAACTTACAAATGAATTGCAACACAAAATAAAAAGGTGTTGTAATAAAAACATTATTACACATAAAGAATTCAATGAGAGGACTTAGGAAATTAAAAAACAATTTTATTGGAGTTATGTGACGATTATAGTCAAATTTATCTATAACTTTATATAAATGTTTAATATATTTTATTTTATAATAATACTTATTATTAGTAAACGAGTTTATGTATTTTTTGTTTAAAAAAATTAACTCAAAAATATAAATGAAATATATTTTTTTCTAAGGAAAAAATTGTAATTTTATTATTTAATAACTAAATTACATAGTGTAGAAGTGATTTTTCAAGCTCTTTTCGGAGATGGCATGTTTTCCTTTCTGACGGTATTATAGTGTTTACAAAAATAAAAATACATGTTGTAAACTGTGCTTTCCAATTAGTCTTGTATATGGAAAAAAGTGAAGTCCTTTGTCATGGGAGTGTAAACTCTTTGTTGAGTTTTTTGCTGAGATTTGTTTCAAGAGCAATTATGTGTATCAGTCCAAAAAAAGAAAAACTGAAATTCCAGAGAGATAGACGGAAAAATATTTTTGTTTTAGCTCGGTTGTGGACCCTCGATGAAGGGCTTGTGGTATAAATCATGGAAGGTGTCGTTTGTGTGTTCGGTAATATGCCACTGGCCATGTACTAGAGTTAAGCATTTTTCTGAGAGTTGATCTGCTGTGGTGTTGTGTTCCTTGTAGAAATGTTGACACTGGAATGATTCAAAATCACTGAAAATGTGTTGAGTGTCTTGAAGCAAATTGTTGAGATAAGAATTGTGGAAAATTTGAATTTTATTGACCCAATTGACTAGCATTGAGTCTCCAAACATTTGAATGTGGGTGCAATCCCTTTCTTTAGCAAATGTGAGAAGGAGCTTTAGAGTGAGAAGCTCTGCAAAGTTGTTTGTGCCCTGGCCCTGGCCCAGCTGGATTTGGAAGAAATGTTGATCAGACAGGTGGAGGATTTCTTCTCCTCCACATAAACTGTCATTTGAGGCTCCGTCAAAGTAATCCCAAGGCTGGGATTTGTTTATGTGTTCCTCTTTGATGGTTCTTGGGGTGGGTTGATTGTTATCTTGAGGGAAGTGGGAGAGGATCTCCAAGCTAAGACGAGTTGTGCATTCTGAGTTGAAGGTTTTGTCTTGAAACAATTCTTTGTTCCTGGCCACGTGGACAAATGAGTATGATAGGAAGGGCTCGAAAAAGTTTTGTTTTTTGGGGGGGGGGTTGCCAATTTTTGTAGGTTTCTTCAATTGTACTTCAATTGAGGTGTCAATCCAGAGCTGGGGGAGGCTGGTGATTAGAGAGATTTCAGACCAGGATTTCTTTTGGAATGAGCACTCCAGGAATAGGTGTTCGGAAGTTTCCTCATTTTTCATGTAGAGTGGGCATCTTCTTGGACCTTCCACATGTTTCTATGTCATTATGTCCGAAGTGGGGTATTTCCCAGAGAGTACGCACCACGTGAAGATGTTGGACATCAGAGGTCAATGCATTTTCCAAACTTTTTCCACCACCAGGGATCAACGGCTAACCTGTCTAGTGTTGTGAGGAATTTATAGCCCATTTTTGGTGAGTATCTCCATGTTGGTGCATGGGACCAGATAAAAAATATAAATGAAATATGCATATCATTATCACAAATAATTTACAAATACAAATAATTTACAAGTACTAGAGATACCCTTAAATTCATGGGTAATTAAAAGTAATGTCAATCTAAATTAAAAATCAAAGATTGAAACCACCTATGTTATTGATTTATTGATCTCAACACATGTCAACACTTTAATAATTGCTTATTCTTTATTTAGTTATCAATAAAATGTGTGACTTCTTCCAAACTATATGGTTACAATTGAGTCTTCATTAATTTATTTTAATGAATGGACTCTTCATTTATTATTTCAATGAAATGGTCAAATATTGATTTATGGATCTCAATACAGTTCAACACGTTAATAATGTCTTATTCTTTATTTAATTATCAATAAAATGTGTGACTTCTTCCCAACTACATGGTTACAACTATATTGTTACAATTGACCCTTCATAGTTTATTTTAATGAAGGGACTCTTAATTTATTATTTCAACAAAATGATCAAATATTATGACATTTCTTCCAAACTATATGTTTACAATTGACTCTTCATTAGTTTATTTTAATGAAGGGACTCTTCATTTATTATCTCAAGGAGATGGTCAAATATTATGACATTTGTATAAAAATTACAGCACAAAATTTTCTTAAAAATGCTGAACTATATTGTTCATTTGGCTAAAAAGCCTTACACTTAGTCATCTTTACATTTTTCTTACAGATTATATTAGAGGGCTTCTTGTATACATCCAACTTGCATATGCTACAAAATTCTATCTTATATTATGCTTCTCAAGAGATTAAAAACTTAGAAAGTGTTTTCCACCTAATAATATAAACTAAAGGCTCCATCCACAAAATAAAAACCCTAACCCTATGGTGGTCACATAATTATCCAAGGAAAAGTCCACAAACAAGTTCTTTAATGAAACCTCAATTTACCTCTCATATTTTCAAGGTGCCCCCTATTTTAGATAAAAGATCAACTTTGTATATGTTTCTTTAATATTAACATCTTCGCCTAGAAAAATGTTTTTACTTACTTGGTACTAATAACTTCATAATGTTCAGTTCATGTTGTTATAGATGTAACAATTCCATTAAATTAACTCTTTGTAATATATATCACATCACTATGAATTTTTGTTGCAATTAATAACTCTTTGTAATATATATCACATCACTATGAATTTGTGTTGCAATTAATATAATTTTTTAATTTTATTTATTTTTGATAGGGAATAATATGAAAACAATGGCTTTACATTCATGTTGTTTTTTAATTTATCTATATATATATTTAGACATTAAGATATAATTTTAAATTTAATGAATTAATAGAGTGAATATCTAACTTATTAGAATTTATCTATAAGAAAAAACAGTGTGATCACCAAAATCTTGAACAATGTGTTTGTTACAATGAATTGAATTACAACGGTGCATGTCAACATCTTAAAGCCTTTCGTTGTTTGTTTTTATTTGTTTCATTTTTATGGATTATTATTTAATATATAAAAGTTTTTCAGTGAAGTTTTGGAATGTTTGGTTTATAGAGGAATGTTTGGTTTTCAGTTTGGAGAAAGCGAGAATCGACTATTATTTTTTGTCGTTGGTTTAATATGCTTGAATAAATAGAATTATTCACATTCAAATGATTTTAAAAAGTATTGTCATTTTTATATTATTTTTTAATATTAATTTAAAATATTTAAAGAATATGAGTATTTTTGAAAATAAAAACATATAATGTTTATTTATATAGACATTTTAATTTTAGTTTTAATTAATATTTAATAATTGTATGATCCATTTTGAAAAACATTATAATTGTAATCCATTTAGAATTGAAAAATAAATATTTTTTATTTTACTTAAGAAAATATTATGTTAAAATTATTGCAAAGTTTTTATGCCTAGGTTGGTCAAGGATGATTGTAATTGAATATTTATTTTATTTAAATAATTAAACGGAGAGACACCTATCCAAAGGAGACTGTTGAAAGAGTGTTCACTGACCCACTAGGAAGAATGAGCAGCTGTAAAAGGATAAATGCCAAGTGGAAGCACTAGCATTTCACTTTCTAGTTGTTGCAGGAAGCAAAATCCTTAAAATTGTGGCCATGTTCCCTGAAAGGAGGAACTGAGCAGGTGGCTCATTTAATTTAAATACTGACCCAAAGACCTAGGCAATCTTATAAATACCATCGAATTGAGCAGGAGGATCACTACATTCTATTCCAAGTGAATAAACCTTGTGACTATTGCAAACTAAAACGTCAGGAACAAACGGAATTCGATGAGGAGATAACTAAAGTGAAATTTCTGAGTTAAGTCTGCTATTGAGTGCTAAGTTGCAGAGTGTTTTGTTTGGCCTACTATACAACATCTTCATCCTAGTGGTCCAGTGAACAGGATTGGGGGTCCTAAGCAAGTAATCTTGGCTTCTTCAGGAGACAGTTGGGTGGAACGGTCTCCTTTAGGTGTTTGTCCCGCTTCTGCAAATTATCCAGGTTCTAAATCGTTTGTTATTTATCTGCGACTTAATTATATATCTGTATTTTTTTTATAAAGTATGTGTAGTATCTACAGAGTTTAATGGTAACTGTTCCATATTGTATTTGCTCTGTAAAAGAGAAGCTGCAATTACTTTCTTATGATATTATGATCCGTTTTTTTATGTTCATTACTCTAATGGTCTAAAGTTTCATCATTACAGTCATAGATTAGAATAATCATTGATATATAAACATTGCATTTCTCTTTTCAGCTAGTACTAGTTACAATGCATCTAATTTAATTAAAATTGTTAAGTTTCCAACTAGAGTTCGAATCCCCCTCTTATCACTTTGTATACCTAAGATTTACTTAGACAATATTATATTATCATATTTCCTTATCAGTGTTATCCAAACTAGGGTTTAAAGATTTAAATTCTAAGCTCCCGCAGAACATCATTTAAGATGTTGCAGACACTACAGAGTTTTATAAAAAAGATGATCTATACAAATATACATTACAGTAATAAGGGTGAATCCGCGGACCTGGGTAACACTTTTTGGCAAGCGCATTTCGGCAAAAACAAAAAAATGCACCTCGGTCGAGGGCTTGTTAAACCCTCGACCGAGGTCTTAATATCTCGACCGAGGTTTTATCAAGCCCTCGACCGAGGTATCTAAATACCTCGGTCTAGGTATTTAAATACCTCGACCGAGGTATTTAGGGCTTTACAAACCCTCGGTCGAGGTATTTAAATACCTCGATCGAGGTATTTAGATACCTCGGTCGAGGTTTATACCTCGGTTGAGGGCTTAAAAAAACCGACTTAGCCCTCATTCAAACAAATGAAAAATTTCCTGTGCCTTACAGAGGTGTAAACCCTGCCATTCCTAGCACATAACTGAGCGGAGTTTATACCCATAAATTCACCAACGAATCTTCTATCCATTGAGGTATCATACACGTATTTTGGCATTCATATGCAATTTATTTTTTAATTACTTCTAAAACTTATACTTAGAAAACCACACTGCAACTTCGAAGCAGCTCAAAGAAAAATCCGCAGAGTTAAAAATACACAGCCAAAAAATTCTTAAAAATGCACACATCACATATCGACGTGTCCTCTTCAAAAGGGTATCTTTGGTTTTTCAATTTTTGAAAAAATAGAAAAAATTCCTTTACGTGGACAAATATGTGTTTAAAACGATGCTGAAATCGAATGTGGTCACTTTCGAAAAATAATAAATAATTGTATAATGCGAAAATAATTAACAAAAAAATATGCACATCACACTGCATTTTATGTAGATCATGCTCATATATATATATTTTTTTTAAATTATTAATGCAATATTGAATTACTCTACGTGGACATGAGCCACTTATTAGCTTCTTCAAATTTTTAAGGTCACACAGTTCATTAAATGCAAAAATTCACACATTAAATGACATCGGAATATTTAAAAAAAAATATCACTATGAAGCCAACATAATATTCTACAGTTTGTTTTTTTACTGCAAGTCAAAATTCACATGGCATATATTTTTTTTGAGGGCTTCTATCTAGCACATGAGTAAAAAATCAGGTTTTCATCTCCAAATTTGGCCAAAAAGTGTTACCCATCTTCATGGAATCACCCATAAGCAACAGTTAAACAATTATACTCAGAGTTTTTCACTACAAGAATGAATCTCAGGAAGGTATTATTTCACATTACAGTAATAGTATAATTTATGTAAATATATATTATAAACCCTAATCAGTGCTAATTTCAACAAATCAAGGGTTCATACATGTAACCCTCGACAGACAAAGGGAAAACACGCACACACACACACACACAGATTATGACTAGTGTTTTACAAAAAATCAACAATGAACTTAAACCAAAACCAAATCAATATATTTATATGCTAAAACCTTACAGCTCAATCTGTATCATATATATATAGAAATTTCAATCTACCACAGAGCTAGTAATACTTTGGCCTCATGACCCAAAATCCCAGTTACAAATTACAGTAAACTAAGCATTAAAAATAAGTAATAATTAACTAAATTATCAGATCAAATCATGCTGAGGGTATTCGGCTAAATCAAACAGAGGAGAAAATACTATGCTTTTAAATCATTAAAATATTGGAACAGGAGTTCAAAATCAACAATCCATCCACTATCAATGCAAATTCCTTACGACACTAAGTAAAACCATCTTGCTAGTTTTCTTGATAGAGCATTTCTCTTTGAAAATAAAATCAAAATATAATATAAATGGGCTCACGACCCTAACTTCATATTTATCCAACTACTGCAATAACTAAGTGTTGGAAATGTTTTACAACCGTCCTTTTGGCCTTCAAAGTATTTTCACTAGACAACAAAACCTACAGAGTCAAAAGTAGAGATAGTTTTCAGAAAACAAATCAACTGTGTAAGAACGACATTTAAACCTTTATGAGAGTTCTCTTATCAAGATAACATTTAGAAGTTTTGGAGTGAGAACTCAACAAATTGTTCAAACATTCCTCAAAATAAGAACTCTGTCCTTTTATTTTATCCATAGAAAGTTAAATACATTGTAGTTCTTCAACATCACTGTCGAGGAAGACTTTCTCTTTTTAAAAAACATTATTAAAATGCCACCAGGTAGAACCAAGGAGGTTACCATTGTTAACGAAAAAGAAACACATAAAATAGTCCAAGCCAATATAACACTGGTCAAGCCACGATTTCCACAAAACAACATCATTTGAGCCCAAAATCCGACGACAGAATTCGACGACGTCTGACGTAAAGTACGGTTGTGTTAGATTGCAATAATGAAAAGTACTGTACGTTCTGAATTTTTTTTGTCATCTTGCAAATTCGTTGAATTTTTGACTTTAGGCCTCATAGGTTTTGCGACGAACATGTTCGTTTGAAATTCAAGAACCTTCTTGTCTGAAATTCGAAAACCTTCCCATCTGAAATTTGACGACAAATCATCTGAAAGTTGACAACCTTCTCATCTGAAATTCGACTAGCCCAAGTGGGAAATTCGATAACTATTCGTCTCAAATTAGATAACTATTTGTCTGAAATTCGACAACTATTCGTCATCATCATCATCATCATCATCATCATCATCTTCATCATCATCATCATCGCCGAATTCATCATCATCCTCATCTTCATCATGATCATCATCGTCGACATTGTCATCATCATCATCATCATTATCATCATCATCATCATCTTCATCATTATCATCTTCATCATCATCATCATCGTGACCATCATCATCATCATCATCAACATCATGATCCTCATCTTCAACATCATCATCATCATTGACATCATCATCTTCTTTATCAACATCATTGTCAACATCATATTCATCATCAACATCATCATCATCATCATATTCATCATCACCATCATCATCACCATCATCGTCATCATCATCATCATCGTCGTCATCATCATTATCATCATAATCATCATCATCATTAGCACCATCGATTTCATCATCTTCATTGTCGTCATCATTATCAACATCATCATCATCATCATCATCATTGACATTGTCATCATATCATCATCATCTTCATCATTACTGCCATCATCATCATCATCATCCTCATCATCATCTTCATCATCGTCATCTTCATCGTCATCATCATAACCATCATCATCATCATCATCATCATCATCATCATTGTTGACATCATCATCATCTTCATCATCATCATCATCTTCATCATCATCATCTTCATCATCATCATCATCGCCGACTTCATCATCATATTCATCTTCATCATGATCATCATCACCGACTTCATCATCATCTTCATCTTCATCATGATCATCATCAACATCACCATGATCATCATCATCTTCATCATCATCGTCGTCATCATCATCATCATCATCATCACCATCATCATCGTCATCTTCATAATCATCATCTTCATCATCATCATCATCACCATCATCATCATCATCATCATCATCAACATCATCGTCGTCGTCGTCGTCATCATCGTCATCGTTGTCAACATCATCATCATCATCATCATCTTCATCTTCATCATCATCTTCATCTTCATCATCGCTGACTTCATCGTCATCATCAACATCATGATCCTCATCATCATCATCATCTTCTTCTTCATCATCAACATCATTGTCATCATCGTATTCATCATCAACATCATCGCCATCATCATCTTCATCATCATCACCATCATCATCATCATCATCATCATCATCATCATAATCATCATCATCGTTAGCACCATCAATGCCATCGTCTTCATTGTCGTCCTCATCATCACCATCATCATCTTTATCGTGATCGTCATCATCATCATCATCATCATCATCATCATCCTCATCGTCATCTTCATCATCATCATCTTCATCGTCATCATCATCGTCATAATCATCATCATCATCATCATAATCATCATCGTTGACATCATCATCATCTTCATCTTCATCATCAACTTCGTCATCATCATCTTCATCATCATCATCATCTTCGACTTCATCATCATCTTCATCATTTCCAACTTCATCATCATCATCATCTTCATCTTGATCATCATCAACATCACCATGATCATCGATGATGATGATGATCATCATCATCAACTCATCATCATCTTCATCGTCATCATCACCACCACCACCACCATCATCATCATCAACATCATCATCATCATCATCGTAATCATCATCGTCGACATCATCATCATCTTCATCTTCATCTTCATCATCATCTTCATCATCATCATCATCTTCATCATTGTCATCATCGTCGACTTCATCATCATCTTCATCTTCATCATGATCATCATCATCATCACCATGATCATCATCATCTTCATAATTGTCATCATCATCATCATCATCATCGTCGACATCATCATCATCTTCATCTGCATCTTCATCATCACCAACTTCATCATCATCTTCATCTTCATCATGATCATCATCGTCATGATCGTCATATTCATCTTCATCTTCATCATCATCATCATGTGCTACATGGGTCCAATGATGAAATTTTTTTGTATGCATTGGGATGGTGTGAAATCTGGCATTGTTAAACTAGACACATGCATTGACGATGTGGGAGGGTTTCCAGACTACAAAATCATCCATCATCATCATCGTCGTTGTTGTCGTCATAGTCGTAATCGTCATCAACAAGGTTTGGAAAGGTTTGGAAAGGTCATTTTTTGAAAATGAATTATTCATCTTTATTGTTCTCATCGTATGGATAAAAATTGCACATATCCTATCATTTCATAAAGATTCTTTTTATTTTTAAAAGTGTAAAACTATTTGAAGCAATTAATATTTGTTTCTATATATTTTGAATCATTTCTTTTGTTATTAATTTGATTATATTTTATTTTAGTTATGTTTAAAAACAAATTTTAGAGTACAAAATGGATACTATTCACCAATATTTACACTTTTAAATAATTATGGATCTTTAAAATTTTTCCTCAAAACCATGCAATAATTTTGTATATTTTTACTATATATTTACAAATTCCCTCCATTAAAAAACATAACATAAAAGGAAAATGTGGCATATACCTAACCAAGAGATACCTAAACTCTACATGAATTAAGATCATCTTAGGATAAAACCAAATATCTTATTTGTGCACATTGTCTTTCTCATTTTCTTTGTGCACATTGTCGCGGCTCAGGTTTTGGACAATTATATCCAAGTTCGGACAATTTTATGCCTCCCGATTAATTTGTCGATATTGTATTTAATGGATTTAACATCCTCATAAACCCTTGGAGAACCAAAAATTCCAAAAAATGATAATTGTAAGGTTGATTTTTAAAAATTATGATCCATTTTTTTCAAAACCGTGCCAAAAAATTCTACCTATTCCAACCCAAATTGTAGAATTTTTAAGTTACACGTTTTACCACACATAAAAACCAACACACACACACACGCACACACACACACACACACATATATATATATATCAACACAAAAATAAACTAAAAAATAAACAAAATTTTAATACCTACTAAAAGACATAAAAAATAAATATAAAACAAAACATATAACAATTACTATAAGAAATAAAACAAAACATAATGAAATACTTTTGGCCATTTAAACATGGACCTAGACCATTTGGGACATTTGAACCCTCGACCTGGACTGTGCATAGATCAAGAGAGATGAGAAAGATGGATAGGGACCCTTGACATCGACTGCGCAAAGACATAACAAAGAGCCATGAACTTAGAGGCATAGCCCAATAAAATACTTAAATACTCAAAAAATACTTACTTGAGTGATGTTATTCCAAATTACTTGGGAAGGAGTAAATCTCTATACTTTACTGTCTTTGTATAGTTCATAGGTTGTGCAGAAAATCTCATGACCACACACAATTTAGGGACTCAGAAAAGGGGAATTCACAGTCCTAGTCATACAAAGGGTTTGAATCGCACGCTGTTGTGGCTTAAACTGGGCTTGGTTTAAATCATTGTGGAACCCTTTTCACCTTATCGATTCTCCTGCTATTGATCGCAGTTCAATCCATTTGAGAATCAGGTAGCCTTCTGATTCCTCTGGTTCCTTTAAACATTTTTCTTAGTAAATACACCATTTTGTTTTTGTTTTTGAAACGACAATAAGAAACCAAACAAGTCGAGGTTTTTTGAAGTAGAGAGGTCATGGGGAGAGAAAGGTTGTAGATGAATGCCATATTTAATTGGATGTAGTTGAATCGTCGAGGGTTTCACATATTTTGAGGAATCTGAGTCATAAGTCCAATGAGAAGTTGAAGGCGGTATATATGGATTTTGATGAAGATGAGGTGTAGGAGTGGCAGCAGTGGGTTCCTAGTTTAGAGTCCACTACTTTTTCATTGGAGTATGCAGGGGGGTGTGAAGCGGGGGACTTTATATTTGGAGTAAATGGATGAAGAGAAGCAATTTTATGTGCTCAAGTGTCCCCATTTACCCCTCCCAAAGGAATCTAAGCATTTGAAACTCGATGTGGTTACAGAAAAGTTGTTGTGTCGAAAATGGGAGAAGAATTGATGCAGCTGCGAATCTGGCTGCATAGCAAAGGGATCTAGAGTACATGTGCTTTTGGTAACATAATGCTAGCCGATTTCAAGCAGTCTGGTAGAAGGGATTTCATAGCGCTCGAGAACACCACATGGTTCTATGGGCCTGATTTGCAAGTGTTGAAGAAAAAGATGAAACTCCGAGTTGGATCCTGTGATTTTGTTGTTCCTCTCAAATGAAAAGGTTAGATTGTAGAATTCCTTTTCCTTCACATATCTAATCACACGATGAGATCTTGTTTTGACTTGTTGTTGCATTGGCAACCTAGGAAAATTCCTTTTCTACTTTTCTATACACATCTAGGTAATATCCAAGGAACCCTAACTATGCAGCGCACTCCAATTCTCCACTTGCCAGAATTTTATGTCCGTCACTACAACAAAACCCTATGATTAGCATCTCTTTTAGCTTCCATTTTTGCATCCACTATCACTTTTAGTGTATTTTTCATCATTTTTGGACAAAGTGGACGCTTTTCCACGAGATGGAGCTTTCAATGGCGTTATTTGCATCCCTTTTTAAAAGTTGGCACTATTTTGGATGCTAATTAGTGTCCCAATTAGAATCACAATCAGCGTCACAATTATCATCCCAATTAGCGTCCCAATTAGCGCCCCAATTAACATCCAAATTAGCATCCCAGTTAGCGTTCCAAGTTAAAAGTTGGTGCTGTTTTGGACGGATCATTACAGTCCCAATTAGCATCCAAATTTTTGTCCCACGTAGCATCCCAATTAACGTCCCAATTTAAAAGCTGGAACTATTTTGGATGATAATTAGCATCCCAATTAGCATCCCAATTAACGTCCCAATTAACATCCAAAAAAGCATGCCATATAACGCCCAGAATAGCCTCCCAAAAAACGTCCATAATAGCACTAGGAATTGCACTAGGTTTAGAGCTAGGAATTGTGTTTGGAAAACATCTGATATAACGTCAGATTTATTAATTTCAATGTCATCGATCAATGTCAGTGTCAATGTCAATGATCATGATTCATGTGATAGTACTTTTGAATCTTGATTTATCATAGTGGCACCTAAATGATCGTAATCATGGAATTTTTGGATATTGATTAATCATAATGAGGGGTAAATTATCTTAATGTCACCTAAATCGTTGTAATGGAATTTGAGTGTCCCCAACAAAATTTGATAGACACTAATGGCATTTCATTGTCCCTAACAACATGACGATGATGCGTTACGATAATTATGATACAGTGTATGGATATGATTTGATAAGTATAAGACTATATCATCCATTTCTGTGAGGTAGTAGGGTTCCTTGGTCATTATTATCGCAATTATATTGATGGTGAATATGATGACGACAATGACGTTGATTTATTATATGATGTTGATGGTGATGTGGATGTCAATGATGATTATGCATGTGGTATAACGTTTGGATCCTAATTGATTCTAATGGCACCTAAATGTATGTAACAACATCTAAACGACCCTATTATCATCGAGACGACTGTAACGACATATAAATGACATTAACAATTACATGACATGAATCATAATGGTGATGAGTGATTAAGAACACTAATGGCATATGACTAACCATAATGACAATGATGACGATGATTTTGTTAATGTTGTACTTAATGTTGAAGATGAGGATGATAATGAGGATAATGATCAAGATGATGTTGATGTACAATATGGAATTGACGATGATGATGATGAAACCGTCGATGTCCACGGTGATGATGCATGTCATAATACTTCTGGATACTGACTGATCCTAATGGAACTTAAATGTTCATAATGACAGGTGAGAGACATATTAATATCACCTAAATGGTTGTAATGGCTTTTAGTTGTTGTCGACGACATTTTAGTGACCTTAATGGAATTTGAGTGATTGCAACAACATGACATGGATCCAAATGGTGATGACTGGTGATGAATTATAATGGCATATGAGTGACCCTCTCAATGATGATGACAATGATGTGGTTGATGCTGTATTTGTTGATGAGGATGATAATGACCATGATGTGGTTGATGATGTCCTTATTGATGTTGATATTGATTATGACGATGTCAACGATTATGATGATTCGATGTATGATGTACTTGAAATTGACATTCACTTATCCCCGACAACATTTGAGTGACCTTAATAGAATTTGAGTGACCCTAATGGAATTTGAGTGACCTTAATGGAATTTGTCTTCAAAAACATTTCAATGACAAGTTGGATTTATTGCATGCAGATTAATGAATATTCAATCCATTTATTGCTCCAATTCGAGTGTTACTTCTATGTTCAATTTCACTATGCATATTTATGGATTTTTCACCGTAAAATCAATCTCCTTCATTCTTCTTTCACCGTGAGGTTAAATCTAGCATGAAGATATTGTGGAATTAATAATTTTACATATGAAGAGTCACATTATGTTAAAAAACTTAAGTTGTTAATATTAAAAAATTAAGAGTTTGAATGTATATTCCCACATTCTAATTCAAACATGAAGAGTGGGAGGGAATGCTAATAGAAATGTTTTCAAATGTAGTGGCATTCAATGCTAAGCACATGAGTTGATTAGGTTGTGGATTTCACACAAATTAATGGAAATTTATCATAACTACTTCAAGTTCAATTTTTAGTTTACACCTCATTGCTTCTAATATGTGTAGGAATGCTCGATTTAAGATTGTTCAAGGTGATAGACTGGTGAGAGCTCACTATAATTAACCCATGGTTAATTCTTACTGTACCCCTAGATACTCTTACGAGATCTCTACTAATAAATCCTTATAATAGGTATATCATTGGGAGTTTACCACAATAGCTCTTTTTTAATAGATATGCACCTTTAACTAGTCCTACTAGACATAGGAAGGCATAACATGTGAATCCCCATAGCAATAGATCAATGGGAGTTTACTACAACTAGCTTAGGCCCCATTCTCAATGCATCTCTAACCACTCTTGGTAGGCATGGATGATATCTACTAAAAAATATTTATGTAGTAGATCGAGGGGAGTTTATGTTAATCCCTAGATATTGTGACATTACATTTCAATTGTTTTATAATTAGTATTGGGTCAGTGCAAGCTAATGAGGGTCATTTTTGGTACGTTAGATGCAATCGAAAACTGAAAAATCAGGAATCGCTCAACTTAATTGTTTTTTTTAGATACTTACACAAAATATCTTGCTTTGAGTGAAAAAGATTAAATGTAGGAAATTGAATCACGTTTCCAAATATATAAGGTTTATGTATTGAAATTTTGAATAACTAGAGAGAGGGGGGTGGTAGGAGAAATAGAGAGAGAGAGTGATGTAGGGAGGGATAGTGAGGGAGGTATAAATAAGGTGGAGAGAGGTTTTGAGAGACGGGGAGTGAGGGAGGGACACACACACACATAGAGAGAGAGATAGAGAGAGAGAGAGAGAGAGAGAGAGAGAGAGAGAGAGAGAGAGATAGGTTTTGAGAGAGAAGGGGGAAATACACACACACATAGGAGTAACGAGAGAGAGATACCACCCCAAGAAGGGGAGAGACAATGAGAGAGGGAGGGAGGGAGGGGAGAGATAGGGAGCGAGGGATACAAGGTAAGAGAGAGGGGGGAGGGGGAGGAATAAAGGCACATAGGGATATTGACGAAGGGAGAAGAAAGGAGAGAGTGCTATAGGGAGGGATAATGACAAGGTGGAGAGTGGAGTGGTATGGATATGGATGGAGTAAGGGAGAAAAAGAAACATATAGGGAGGGATGTAGAGAGAATGAGGGAGGTATATTTAGAAAGAGATAGGGGGTATCTAGGGATTATTGGGGGTATAGAGAGAAACATTTATATGCATGAAAAGAAGGGAACACCAAAAAAATTTTCTTTGTTTCTAACCATAAAAAAACATTTGTTTTCTTATGATTTTATTCATTTCCTTAGCCATGCACCTAACCTATTAATTGTGCTTAAAACTATCGTGTGCGCATTATACTTCTACAAACCACGTACGCATTTTTACTCTATATAACGCGTGCACGTTTTAGGACTGTAAAAACAGTGGATTTTTTTCGTCTGAGAGCAACTTTACACTGTCTTTACGAAAAACCAATTATCATGTGTTTTTTTTCAATAAAGCACGAGCCCGCCTGTTGAAACACTCACAATACACATTCTCCATCATTCTTTTTGTTATGCAAGTGCAACATTGAGGACATCTTTCATGGTTGAGGAGCACACAGGATAAGATATCAAGCTTCAATATCATTTCATGGTGATGGTAGATATACACAATTATACAAGAGAATCAACTTGAGGAACAATTTATGATTTAACTTTCATTTGCTTATTATTCAAGAGAACCAAAGGTAAATTTTCTCATTCATCATTGTTTTGATGGGAAATATGAACAATTGAGAAGGAATATTGAAGCGCCTTGAAGGATCTATAGTTATAAATAATGTTAAAGGTTTGAAAGCTTGTAATTGAGGAGCAGAAAAAACAAACTATATTGAATTGATCATTGTGGTGATGAGGAATGTACGTAACCCAGGAAGAAAATTAGCAAGGAAGAAGAAACCTCAAGAATTCATTGAAGAAGAGAAAGAAAAGAAAAGAATAGACATGATGAATCAAAGGCTTTCTTTGGAAACTAATCCAAATCCAATTATAGAGGATACCATAGTTCATCCTACTAATCCACCACAAGAAAAAAGGAAGCATTCACTAGAGGGACCTTCAATTTCCCCAATAGTTGTTGATAAATCACCCCATGGAAGTATTCAAGAAGAAAAACGTAGGTGTTCATTAGGGGATGTTTTAATTCCCAATTCAATTCAAAGTGATAGGTTACCATCTCAAGATGAAGCTCATGAAGAGGCGTCGGACATGGAGCATACTGTTGAAGAGGTGTTGGACATGGAGCCTACTGTTGAAGAAGAAAATATTATCTGGACCATCGATGAGGATGTTGGACTTCCACCATCCAACTACCAGGAAGAGAATGAAGGACAACAAGTTGCTACTAAAATACCATAGCGTATTGTTGATGCGCTAGATGATAGAATTCCAACCCCCTTACCTCCATTAGAAAGCACACATCGAAGAACTCCGAAGTGTATACAATTTGATGAAGGACTCCTCAATTCCATTGAAGGTACGCTATCTAAATGTAGTATTGCTTATCAAACTCAAAATATACTAAATAAATATTTTGTTTCTAAATGTGATGGAGATAGATATGACACATCGAGATGCGACTCTCACACTTGGATCTGCAATCTAAAGCATGACAATTTGTCAACAACTACGACTATAGAAAAAAAGAACCTCTACTAGTCTACTAATAGGCCCGAAACGAGCTCAAAACTTTGTGCCTACTACTTATGTGAACCTTGTTACCAATATCCACTATTTTTCGTCAATGGATATTCAAAAGGCCGGTTTGATAAGTCCTCTACAAGACTTCATTTCTTGCATGAATATCATGGACTCATGACAACTATAAACAACACGCAATGTCATGCAATACAAATAATGGCATGTAGCTAGGATCACAAACTGTGAAAAGGTCGATTTATGCATTGCTATAGAGAGGGGTCATTGGGCACACAATATGGAGAAACAATAGTTGTTAATAAAAGTAAAAAAACAATTGTTGTCTCAAGAATAATCTTCAATTTGATGGGTGGCATGATCATGATGTAATCTCCCTCCGTCCTTCCAAACATTTGTGGTTTCTCACAACATTTGTCCTTGACGCCACCAAAATACATATAAAAATTGCTTGTCTTTACATCCTCTTCTCTTTAAATCCTCATCTCATAATCATAACTAAGGATTATTATGCATGCACATCCTCACCTTATAATATGAATTGGGTCAAGGCACAAAGAGGACCATAAAATATTAAATGTGTCAAGATGCAAAGAGTAAGAGACAACTATAAGTAAGTCTTATCTTAAATTTACCATATAAGTCTTTAATTAACACTATCAACTAAGATTTGCCACGTTGGATTGTTGTGATATTCTTATCACTCCTTACCAATGTGATTGCAAGGCCTTCTTTGAAGGTGAAGTCCATAATTTTAGGTCTTCCTCATTATCATGCCTTTTGGTAAGACAATGAAGAGGGTAGTGGAATGCATCAACATGGAAAATGGTTTCGACATAGATGTTATACACATTACTTTTTTTCATTAAATAACTTAAATTCCTACTCATGACTATCCCTTAGAGCCCCGATCCCTTAATTACTCACACCTAGAACTTTCTCAAATATAGCCATTAATAAACTTAGACATGTAGTGAGTTGCAAGGATTCAATTTACTCAGGCTTGATTCCATTGCCCCTTCATCCCATAGATGTATGTTTTCATGACAATTGTTGAACAAAAAAATTTGATGCCCCAACCCCGATTATGCTAGCTTTGCTAACTTTCTTGGTATGTAGGATTTTTTTTTTTAATTTGTATTAATTTTTCTTAGGTGCCCAATCCTTATAATTCTTACATCTCTCAAGCTTGGATTACACGTGGATTCCCAATATGGTTATGGCATAGTCTAAGCAGTTTTTTTGTATAATGAAGTGTGCTCAAACTGGAAAAAATTCAATAAAATTATTGTTAATGATACACATATGAGAACTCAATGTGTTCAAAATAAGTTTTATGGAAAATATATCATTTTTTCATGTAAATATTAAAAAATGCTCAATTATTTAAAATATATCATTTTTTCATGTAAATATTAAGAAATGCTGAATTATTTAAAATTGTAAAAATTTAAAAGAATAGTATTTGTATTTTTTTGATATTTCCCTTCATCTCTAAAATTTAACACCCGCCCTTCAAATTTAAAATTTGATCATTAACCCGCCCTTCAAATTTGATCATGATCCCTCGAGCTTATGACAAATATTTATTCCTAGGATTTTTTACCGTTAAAAATGGACCATGTACTGAATAACAACTTTGACGCATGGATAGGAAACTCAGTTTTAAGTGTGCCTTCTCAAGCTACCAACTTTTTTGGAAATAAAACCTAAATATATGGACAATACGCCTTCGCTTCAGTCTTTGGACAAGGAAAAAGTAAGGAGAGACAATGAAGAAATGGATAGAGCCAACTCCTACTCTTGTTTTCGGTAGAGAGAAAATCGATACATGGATATGTCCATGAAAAGGATGCGCAGAAGCAGACAGAGCGTTAACCTCACATGGAGTGATCAGTAGGTAACATGTCGATTTTTATATCGCCCTTCAAATTTTATTACTATACATGTCGATTTTTATATCCACCCAGCTGAAGCGCAAGTAAATGAGAAGAAGAAGCCGAGGGATTATTTACAGGTACGGAAATGGTTTTCTAGTGCATGCATCTTTGTTTTCTGAAACATAGAGTAGTCTAGAGTTTGAATCCCTCAGGTGTTCAAGATCATACAAAATATATGCACCTAAACATCCAAACCCCTCACACAATGTCTTTTGTGGTGCCATTTAAGGCAGACACCTCTATAAACAACAACACACCCTCTGGACCCCATCTGTTCATCTCTCCTTCCTTTCTATTTTCTTACTTCCTTATAGGATGCCTAGGATTCTCCATCTTTATCTCCTGGCTCTTTCGCATCCCTTACTAAAATTTTAGGAAATTTTATGTTGATCTAAAGGTTGTGTTCAACCTTAAACTTCCTAGCTGAAGAGATGGAGGATCCCCTAGTACAAGACCCTATGGTTGAGAGGCTTGTTAGATGACTTAGGAGAAGGAAGAAAGCAAGGTATAGTAGGGAATTTAGAATGGATGCTTAGATCCATGGATATGATGTTCAGGACATAACAAACCTGTCAAGCCATAAGAGAATTCACGACAAAGGGTTAAAGAAGCTACAGCCAAGCATGAGGGAGGATTCAATTGTAGCGAACTGAAAGATACGACCCTCTTGTACAGTAATCCACAAGCTCTTACCACAATCATACCACGGTAGCATGCCCCTTACCATAAATAAGCAAGCTCCACGGTGCCCCTTACTTTGATCCTAGATTAGAAATGATTCTCTCTTTATATATGTATATCCAACATCTATAAGAAATTTTGCTAGTACTCCAAAGATCTAAATTTATTACTATGGGGAGAGGAAATCAGAACAAAATGGATATGACTAACCATAATTGTGAAAATCTTCACGACATGAGAAATTGTCGGTACCATCCATCATAGAAATGGTACCATCATAGCCTCCCATCATCTTGAATGAATAATTCCTTCATAATGTATGTCATGCATGTGTTTGTTGAACCTCCTGAGGAGGCTTGTGCCCACCTTATTCTGAAGGGTGTAAATTTGCTGGACACTCTGAAGGGTGTTTTGTTAGCAGTGGATGGAGCTGGGGTAGAGGAGATCTAGATATGTTGATGTTGAATTTTGATGGTCTTCATCGGGATGCAAATAAAATGCTAAACCCTAGATTTGGGGATCCTGGTCAGTGTCTACCTTTGAGGGGAGATCTGTGTTTGTTTATGTTGCTCCAAGGACTTCAATTTTACCAGAAGTTGTTACCTTAGAACATGTTGCCAAGGTACGCTTTTCCTACCCTCTGTTTTTATGTAGATTACATTTGGTTTGTTCTCTTTATTTTTCCAACCGACAGCTTTTAATTTACGATGGTGTCAGTAGTTCAATATTTGTGGATGTACATATATAATCCTTTTTCTCAAATTGAAATATTATGTTGCAGAAACATAATACAGTTCTGTTTCTAGTAGAGTAGACGAACTAAAATTATTCCACATATATCAACTGGCATGATAGATTGACTAAGACCATGCTTTACATTTCAATGCATGTTATTTAGTGTAAAGTTTATTGAATATTTTGTTTGATCAGTTGTTTCCTTTGTATTGTATTCTTTGGGAATGATTTTCATTTTGCACCTCTGTGAATTCTTGACTGAATTAAAATTTTTAGTGATTTGATTCTACGCATTTGTGCACAAGATTACATGGAAGAGGGTGTTATGAGAAGCTATTTAATCATGATAGTTTGTGTTTTTTTATACTTTCAGTATGGTCAAGTTGCAATGCTATTGGATATACTTTGTAGAATTTCCATAATGGTTGGGATGGAATAGTGATTGACAACTTATTTCTCTGATATGCTAGAAGTACCATTTACTATGTTTGCACCTTGAATCATATTTTGGTGATGGTTCTATATGGAATGGAAGCTTGTGAAGTTTCTCATATAATATTAATCAAGAGTGTGGTCCCTCACATTTTTGAGTTAGATGTATAAGAATTCTAATGTTTTTGTGAGTTTTCAGTGACCAAACCCACATCCAATGCCAAATGTATCCCTAGCATCAACAAAATGGTGGTCTATTGCTAGAAAATGGTCATTGTGATTTAGGTTTAATAGAATGGAGGAGGGTTGGTGGTACCATGTTGAAAAGCATGCAAAACTAGTAATTACTTATTTCAACTTTTTTACAAAAAATTATCCTTGGGAAAGGGTGCCATAGGTGGTTACTTTTTGTGCATCTATTGAAGGATATGAGATTTTTTGTGTACCAAAATGTCAGGGACATGAATTTTTTCTACTTTGGTAGAACCACTAGCATACCCATAAGTACCAAAGGCCATTGGATTTCCTGGGGATTTCTTTCTTTCTTTAGAATGTAGTATTTACATTTGCAGTAATGTCCTCATATGTGTTAGTTTTTCATCACATTTAAGCTAGCATTATGATATTAGGATATTTTCACTGAGAGAATAACAAGCACAGCAATAAAACACAAGCACATCACAAGAGACAAGAGACATAAAGAGTTTTCCTCGAGGAAACGATAAAGGAGAAAACCCCGCAACTTCCTCTAAGATAGAATCAACACCAAAACAGTAAGAGATCTCCCAAAACAGCAGTAGTCTTCTGTCTTCTGTCTAGTCCCGAAATTTCCTTCTCCAGTAGTGCGCCACACTTGGGAGAGAAAGTGATGTATTTCACAAGTGATAAATAGAGAGACTCTCACTCTCTATTTATATTCATTCGTTCACTTGAATTGCCTTTTCACACGTAGGCTCAACCTAATAATTACTACTCTAGCCTACACCTTAATTAGTGTATAATAACTCAAGTGCCCTGAAACTATGGGGACTTACCTAATGACTTGATTACATTATTAATCCTCCCGATCGAAACATCGGGGCATGACGACCTGACTCAAATAGATAATAGAAACATCCCGGAATAAACATTGGGTTACAATACATAAGATACATAGAAGAATACATTCCAAAGTTACATATACATCAACACTCCCTCTTAACTAGGAAGGTATTCTTTCAACACAATTTTTAGCACTGGTCTTCTTCTTTGTATCAGCTGGATCATCTGGTCTTCAAGTCATCTTCGTAT
>LPNX010060316.1:6074-20317 GCA_001517045.1 Pseudotsuga menziesii | reverse complement strand
TTAATGCAAACATCCTATCATGCATAATACAGTAACTGAATATAAACAAATGCATAACAAAATAATATAATGAAATGACAATTGAATACTTATCTTTATTTTTTTCAAGGGTAGACTCCTTCTTGAGCCTTCAGCTTCATCGTCTTCTTCATTCATAATAGCATCGTTTCTTATCCAAAAGCTAAGGTGGATAAGAAGTTCTTCAAGAGTTGAGTTCTTCATATTCCTCATTACTTGAGGGATATTCTTTGGATGGAAAGAGCTTGATCTTCTGTTGCTCCCACCTTCTCTTCTTGAGCTTCTTCTTCTTGTGAGTTCTCTTTCTAGAGTCTATTGAAAGTAATCACTTCCTTCTAGCACACATTCCTCACATGAATGAATTCCACGATCCTGGGAGGCCATTCAAGGTGGCCATCACCACTTTTGCATTCTTCACTTTTTCTTTTACCGCTTCAAGTTGTTCTTTTATTTGAGAGACTCTTAGGACTATATGGTCCCTGCATTCTAGATCTTCACATTCTTCAAATGGTTTCTTTAAGTCATATTATGATTTTGTTCTTCCCTTCAAATAGCTTGAAACTCTGGAAGACCTTCAATTTGTACAAGCCTCCTTCTTGTTCTCCAATCACTACCGCATCATCTATAGTCTTTCCTTTTGGCCACATGATGACTTGACCATTTATGAATGCAACCCACATTCCTTTTGCATCAATGCTAAAATGGAGAGAAGGTTCTTCTTGAGTCCTGGAAAAAACAATACTTCTTTCATTGTTAGAGACTTACCAGAGTCTAGCTTGTATGAAGATTCCCCACTACCTTTTATTGGATATTGGTAGTCATCTCCTAGTTTCACCTTGTGAGGTGATTAATGTATGACAGTCTTACAAAGGATTCCTTGAATCCTGTCATATGTTTGTAAGCCCCACTGTCTATAAGACAATCATCACTTCCATGAGTAATGTTACATGTGAGAGCTGATATTAGAACATATTCATCCTCACTTGAAGAATATTCACTTTCATATCTGGATCTCTTTTTGGATGGTTCATCATCCTCTGCAGCATGAGCATGATGTCTTCTTTGGCCTCGTCTCCCTCTGAAACTGGAACCTCTATACTCATGTAGGTGTCCAATCCAGAGAGATAAAATAATTCTATGCTTGGAAGTTGTCAACTTCACCAAGCTTATCATCAAGCTGATGTGATAGATCACTTTGAAATGAGAACCTCAAATGGAAATAGCAAAGGATTAGATCTTACTGATTTGAGGTGTCCGTCCTTGTCCCGGAGTTCGCTGATCTAGGGTTTGTCACAGAAACCCTAATTTTAAAAACATGGAATCTTTCAGATCTGATTGGATGAACAGATATATCTCTTCAAATGGAGCTGTCCAATGTACTCCTTTTCTGAAAACAGTGGAGGGAAGCTCCCGGAACAGGAAGCCCTAATTTTCCAATTTATTCTGCAGAAATGCCTGTTACTGTTTCTATGATATCTCTGAAATTAATGCTCCTCTGTGTCTGAAATTTCGCACTGAGGTAACGTCGCATGTCCCTGATCCAAAACCGTAGGTTTCATCAGAATTGGTTTCACCATTTGGGATTTATGATCCTTTTCCAAGGTGGCCTGTTACAAGACTGTTCAGAACAGCGAAGTTGTACGGCATGCCACGTGTCACTGGTTCATCTTCTGAGGCTGATATTCGGACCACGGAAATTAAATTCCGTGCCCTTTCTGGAACATCTTCAGGAATTCCATTTGGACCTCTGTAGCTCAAGATATTGCAGATATCCCCAGATGTCCTGTTTAGGGATGAATTCTGGAAGAGGCTGGAACCCTAACTTGGAGAGATCATATCTCCTGGAGCACAGCGAACTGAGTCTGATTTTTGGACACATGCTTCATCAGGATTTTATATTAGGCCCTTGCAATTTTCAGCTTCTGATACTTCGCCAATCTCGGAATATAGCGACTGTACCAAAACTTAGCAATTTTAGTATTTAGGGTTTCTCCTAGCTCGGGGTCAAACTAGGGTTTGACTTTCCTGGAGATTCACCCAACCAAATTTCTTGATCCAGGTCTCTAAACTTCAGTTTTTATGAGGAGAATAACCCTATGCTGGTCTCACTCAAAAATTCCTCTTCTGTAGAAAGCCCTAATTTCCACATCGAAACTGAAAATGCTTGAGATTGAATTCCGCATCGACAGAAAGATGCACCCTTCAATGGGGAGTCATCTTAGCATACTTTTGCTGAAAATCTGTGGAGGAAGATCCAAAAAATAGGAATCCCTAGTTCCTGTAGCTGCACAATGTCTTCTTCTCAGGTTAGCTCTGATACCATGTTAGTTTTTCATCACATTTAAGCTAGCATTATGATCTTAGGATCTTTTCACTGAGAGAATAACAAGCACAACAATAAAACACAAGCACATGACAAGAGACAAGAGACACAAAGATTTTTCCTCGGGGAAACCATAAAGGAGAAAACCCCGCAACTTCCTCTAAGATAGAATCAACACCAAAACAGTAAGAGATCTCCCAAAACAGCAGTAGTCTTCTATCTTCTGTCTAGTCCCAAAATTTCCTTCTCCAGTAGTGCACCACACTTGGGAGAGCAAGTGATGTATTTCACAAGTGATAAATAGAGAGACTCTCACTCTCTATTTATATTCATCCGTTCAATTGAATTGCCTTTTCACACGTAGGCTCAACCTAATAATTACTACCCGAGCCTACACCTTAATTAGTGTATAATAACTCAAGTGCCCCGAAACTGTGGGGACTTACCTAATGACTTGATATGACTTCATTACATTATTAATCCTCCCGATCGGAACATCGAGGCATGACCACATGACTCAAATACATAATAGAAACATCCCGGAATAAACATCGGGTTACAATACATAAGATACACAGAAGAATACATTCCGAAGTTACATATACATCAACAATATGTGGACAATCTTTTAAGTATGATTTCAACATGAAATGGATATAAAGGTGAAATAATTAACCAATGTTACCAAATTTAAAGTTAATTTGGGTGATGAATGCGGTGTTAAACCTTCACTTGGTGCGAAGGTGATGACACCCTTAAGAGAATGTCTACATGTCCCTGACATTTTGGTGCTTCAAAATTTTAGCATGATCAGAAATAATGCCTTTGTGAGCATATATCCAACGTCACTATCTTTATCTAGAGATTCATAAAGATTCAAATTGACAATTCCATCTTATTCTTCCTATTTTGATGTGTCTCACTACGCTATATGTGTCCCATAGTGTAATGTTAGTCTATTTTCATAAAATATTCTATATAAAAGTTCAAGCTTTTGCATCTGTTAACAAACAATTTTTTTAGCATAGAACATGGTATGGATTTAGGTAATGGCCTAGCTTATACATGGTTTCAGGGTAATACTAAATAGCCTAGTAGGCTCCGTGTCACAGATTTAACTAACAATTTAGATGATAATGTGTAACCCGACATGGACTAATGTTGTTTTGCAATAAAAAGCCATGAATGTTAATATGGCTGGTAAACAAGTCTAAAACATTTTTAATAAGTGCTTTGCAATAAGATTATAATGCTTCCTTTTGTGAATTTTGATTACTGCCTTTGCTGTTAAAAATATGTACTCATGCTTCAATGACTTACTTTCCTAGTAGTTCTTATTTTTGCTCAGAATCTTTGATTATATGCCCTAAGTGTTTTTCATTAAATACTTCTTTCAGGTTCCTGGATGTTTGCTCAGATTTATTTGTTCTCTTAGTCAATTGCTTCCATTACTCGTTTTGACTTTATGCTCATAATCTCATATTATACTGTCTCTAGTGCATCCATTAGATAATTCTGCGTTGAGGTTTCCCAATACTTGCTCTGATGGCCTTATTTTGTTAGTCTAGTGTTCAATGGTATTCTCCTGCAAACTTTAGTTTTATATTTTCCTGAAAAAAATGGAGTTGTCGTTCAATAGATTTAAGATAGTGTTTGTACAACTATATCTAGTCTTGATAGATAAGGGTGAGTAAATGCTTGCTACAATAGTGTCTCTTGTTAAAATTCTTAGGGTTTAAAAAACCTTTTCTGCTGGAAGCTCTCTCTTTCCTTAAAAAACGTGTCATTTAAAAAAATATTTGTTGCTAGTGTTGATAACTTAGGGTGAGGAGATACTTGCTACAATAGTGTCTCTTGCTAAAATTATTAGGGTTTCAGAAACATTTGTTGCTGGAAGCTCTTAGTTTCCTACAAAAAGTATCATTTGAAAAGATATTTGTTCAATCAGCACAAAATAAAGTGTTCTTATTTATCATAAGTAAGTGGGAAAGTGATTTTGTGGGGATATACCTCTGGCAAGAGGATGGATACCCAAGCAGTGGGTAATGGGTTGGAGATACAAATTAATGTGAAGGGAAATATATGGCCCCAACTAGCAATGAATGTGGAAGAAGAGATAGATTTTTAAGGGAAAATGAAAGCAAACCTTAGGAATCATGCCCATCACCAGCGAAACCTAGTGGTGGAGAGATGAACAAATTTCTAGAACATTGCTACTGACCAGAAAGAAAAATATAGACAGATTGAAAAAACGAAGGGAAAGTTTCTAAAACAAGTGTACATATATTTATTTCCTTTGAACTTTCTGAGTTGAGCATAAGCAATCATATATAGAATTTTTATTTCAAGAACCCAGGTTTTTCACTAGATGTTTCATACACATAAAAATTTGTCAGAAGTTTCATGTTTTGTTTTTTTAAATATTTTGACCTAGAAACAATGTAGGTTATAAAATACCCAACTTTCCTAGTTGTCAATAATTTATCCAAAATTTTGGTGAAATCATAGAAGTTAAGACATATTTTAAAAATGTGATAATATGCTGAGATATCGGACCATTCACTATTGAGGATAGTAAAACAAACATGTTTATCCCAATGAAAAACGTAGGGTGTGGACAAGGATGGAAAAAATTGTGAGTGAATTTTTATTGAGTAGTTGAATATCCAATACTGGGAAAATAAAACAGGGATGAAGCTGGCATGGATCCAAGTAATTCATAAATTTGGGAATTCTAGTGATTCGTGAGTTTAGGAATTTGAGAGATCCAGGAACTTGGTCTGAATTCGGGGCTTTGTGAATTCAATCTGAGGGAGTACCTGCAAGATTCCGTAATTGTGGAGCTGAGAAGCTACTTCATAAATTTTTATTTTTTTTAATTTTTATTTTATTTTTTCTGATGTTTTTGTTGTCACTCAAATTATTATTGTAGCATTAAGATGGCTTGTTGGAAGCAATGTTATCAGGATTGGATTGGTCATTGAATCAACAGAGGCCAACTAATTTTTCAATTGTCTTATAAAACAGGGATGAAGTTGGCATGGATCCAAGTAATTCATAAATTTGGGAATTCTAGTGATTCGTGAGTTTAGGAATTTGAGAGATCCAGGAACTTGGTCTGAATTCGGGGCTTTGTGAATTCAATCTGAGGGAGTACCTGCAAGATTCCGTAATTGTGGAGCTGAGAAGCTACTTCATAAAAAGTTTTTTTTTTCCTGATGTTTTTGTTGTCACTAAAATTATTATTGTAGCATTAAGATGGCTTGTTGGAAGCAATGTTTTTAGGATTGGATTGGTCATTGAATTGACAGAGTCCAACTAATTTTTCAATTGTCTTATAAATTTATTTCTTGATGGAACGGGTTTAGTAAGGTTACATTGGATTTCTTGATGCTTGGATATTATCTCTCTTGAAACTGGAAGTCTATTGGTATTTGCTAAACAATAAGAAAATGTGATTGTGTATTGGAGTGGCAATGCCTATGTAATTATGGACATATAATATTACCCATGGTCATTTGTCTCTCTAGTCCTGTCATAAAATCTTTTGAGGAGTATTTAACTATTTCCTCTATGTTTTCATCCATTCTAACACATCTATTAGCAACATTTATTAACGTATTGTATCCCAATTTAAGTCTAATCAATATGAAAAAGAGAAGTAGTTGGCTTTTACCCATGGATAGTAACAATGTAAGGTCATAAATATGGATCTGTTCTTGTCAGTTAAAATATACATCCATCACTTTAGAAACTAGAGACCTCAATAAAGCATCATCCAACTAATCACCCATCATGCGAGGGGTGCAATTTTTATTAGGGCAGTTGTCTCAAGATTGAAAAGAGTACCCAGGCTCTAAGATGCATCCATCTAGAAAGCATTGGATTGTATGCATTGCAACATTTTAAATATAAGGAGCAATGAACCTTGTAAAATGAGGAAGTTATGGTTAAAGTTAGAAAGGATAGCAGCCTTTAACAGTATTGTCTATATGATCATGTCTGAAACATTTGTAGGAAAATGGTTTCTCTCTTTTGTTCATGAAGGTTTTAAATTGAAGTTTTGTAGGAAAATCAATGTAGGCTGATGTACTATGGAAAATCAATGTATGACTAGGTTAAACTTAGATATCACATTATTTGGGCCCCATTTGTGACTCGAATAGACACAACTTAGTGGATCTCATATTTCTTCCCAACGCTCCGAGTGGAGAGGGGA
Organism: Pseudotsuga menziesii; assembly: GCA_001517045.1. Taxonomy (NCBI): domain Eukaryota; kingdom Viridiplantae; phylum Streptophyta; class Pinopsida; order Pinales; family Pinaceae; genus Pseudotsuga; species Pseudotsuga menziesii. The sequence continues at coordinate 13,757 of LPNX010060316.1, read as the reverse complement.
ACTAAGAGGCCAGTAGAGAGTAACACCATTCCATCTCCCAGATTAGTTATACCTCGAGAGACAATGCAACCTTTATAGCTAGGTCCATGTGGGGTTGTTGTAGGTGGGCTTGGTATAGCCAGGTCCATGTGAGGTTTTGTTGGGATAGCTTATGCATGATTACAAACCTTCAAGTCTGTTTCACCCATAATATCTGTGAGTTATTTGAGAGCCTTATGTAGATACTGTAGGTCTTGACAAACTTTATCTACCAAATTCATCAATCCAGGGTTAGAATTCCAAACAATTTTACTTGTTCCACATAATGATCCTCTTAGTTACCAAACATAGGTTGCATTCGTGTTCCTAAGCACACATTAGAGTCCATTAAAATTAGTTTCAATTGCTTCTGCATGACCTCCACCTTGGGTTTCTATCAAAGAAGCCAACAAATTTTCCACTTTCACTTGGAAATCCTTTAAAATATGGTTGTGCTCACATTAAAATTTTATAGCCACACTTGGATTCATGCTAAAGTGAGTGACTGAGCCACTGTCACTAAATTCAATTCCTTGTAATTATTAAGTGTGATGACCTTCATGTCTCTAAGTAACCAGCCAAAGACTTTGCTTGATATGAAATGCATTTACCAAAGAGATCTCCAATATTTGGCAGCTGGATAGAGTAGAGTCCTATGCCCTGTCATGATTGTAGTTTGTTAAGTATATCCAATTCTATTCCTTCTCCCAGTGTTTCAAATCATTCTTGGTTTTCCAAAGATAAAGATAAAAATACAACCTCATTCTATACTCTATGGCCTCATGAATATTCTTATATCCAATGCTATCAGGGATCATGAAGATCTCCCAGAGCAAGCCCTACAACATCACCCTGGGAAGCGAATAAACGTTATGAATTGGCATCACAATATATCCTAACCATTTGTCCTTTTGGATACTCATTATCTTGATGGAAGAAGGAACTTTTCTCATCCCATTGTGGATAGGATCCATGTGAAGCACCAACTATTGGGATGATCATCCTCTTTTGATTCTCCTTATTGCTCCACTTTTACATGGATCTAGGAAGATCATGCTTATCTACTATATCCTTGGAATCCACACTAATATAATTATTGTTGATAGGTCTCATATAGTGGTACACTTACGGTTGCTAGGGAATAGCGATTTTTACAATCCCATTAAGTCAATTTCTTGAGTTTTGTTCAAAATTCCTAGAAAAGGTTTATGGATTTCATAACCTACTTGATCATACATTGTGAACTTATACAATCTATCATCCTTTTCCAACCATTAGATACTCAAAGTTGTGCCAATTGATAATTTTTACCATTATAGATGAATTTGTAAGTTAGGTTCCCAAATTCTTAAAGGGTGCTAGCTCAATGGAAGAGCACATGCCTTACAAGAAAGAGGTTGGTGGTTCAATTCCTCTGCGCCCTATTGATATTATAATATCAGTTAAAAACAACTAAATTAGTAACCAAAAAATGAGAGATAAGTGACCAAACGAAATGACCAAAATTCGTATATAAAATTACTAAAATTGACTAAATTAGTGACCAAAAAATGAGAGATGCGAAACTAGGCATTAAAAAGGATGCAACATTTGGCACTAATGATGAAGTTAAACATGGTGTTGATATGGTAGAAAAATAAGACACAAAACTAGGCATTAAAAATGATGCAACACATGGCGCTAATGATGAATCCAAACATGGCGTTGACATGCTAGCAAAATAAGGCGTTACTTTGGATGCAAAACATGGTGCTACATAGGAAGCAAAATATGGTGCAACAATAGAAAAATATTTCGCGTCATTTTGGTAGCAAAACATGATGCAAAAAAGGAAGCAAAAATTGGTGCAAATCTGGAAAAGAAAATTGGCACATATTTGGAAGTAAAACATGGTGCAAAATTGGACGCTAAAGTTGTAGAAAAAATGGATGCAATATTGGATTCTAATTTGGATTCTAGCTTGGTGTTATTTAGGATGCAAATATGGTGCTAACGGGGATGTCATTTAAGAAGCAAAAGCGGACACTCGCTAGGAAGAAAAATAGGACGTTATCTAGGAAGCAAACCTCAACGTTGTTTAGGAAGCAAAGTTGAACACTATTCTGGAAGCAAAAAAATAGACACTATTTTGGGCGTCATAAAGGATGCTATCTAGGAAGCAAAAAAAGACGTTTTTTGAGACGCTTTAAGTTTTGTCCATGACGCATCCCATTTAGCGTCTAGTTTGACCACTAGATGTACAAAAAAAACACTAAAAAAGGACGCTAAATGGGACGCTAATTCCAGGATTTGTTGTAGTGTGTTGGGCGATATCCTTTGAATGTATCCTCTTAGTTTGGTTCTACGGTAATGCATATTTTTTCTTAATTTGCACCAACAAAAATTATTTTATTTTGTTAATGTGATATTGCAGTTTTATCACTGGCACCCCTTGTTGTAAAGGGGAATCCAAACTTGAATGTAGTCTTGACACCATGCCTTAGTGTGTATGTTGTTTTCCATCGTTCAATGAAGCCTACACCTCCTTCTGTAAGTGAATACAAATTGATCATTGATGTTCTTTATTTCTTTTCTCATCTTTTGTTTTAAATATGTAATATGGAAGAATAAATGGGTTCATTTATTTGTTTGATTTTATGCAATTGATGTGTTGCTTATTGAACATGGGACCATGTCAAAGGAGCATGCAATGATCTTTTGTCTGATCGGAAGTGTTGTACTTGTTTCACTACTTTTGTTGTTCAAGTTATTAACAAAGGACATGGTCAATGCCATTCTCACTAGTTACTTTTTCGTTCTCGAAATAATTGCATTATCGTATGTTTTTAAACCTTGTAGTCATTGTAGAAGTAATGTACTTGTGTGGCTAATTTTCCTGTTTAAGGCTTTCCAAGAGACTCCATCAATGTCGATTTCATGAGTTTTTTGTGTTAAGAGTGATTGAATTATTGTATGTCCTCATTTTATACTATGCATTTCCTTCAATTATTATTTAGTGGAATTGACAATTGTATCGATCTAATGGAACATTATATTTCAGTTTTACGCTAAGTTTTAATGTTTATTTCTCATGTACAAAGCCACATTGTTTTCTCATGTACAGAGCCACATTGTTACCTTCTATAGAGCGCCTTCTGCCAAAAATGTGGAATGAGTTCCCGATAAACTGTCACCTTCCATATTTCAAATGTAATAACGTATTCAGATCCACATGTCACATTCGTTGTTACACTCTTCCTCGTTGATTATCTGCCCAAATGCAATAATTTTGTAAAGGTGTCTGTTGCACCATGTTTCAATATTTATAACATAGGAAGTTGTTTATTCTCCTAAGTTACTATTGTATCATTTCAATATTGTGAAAGCAATGGAATAATAACATTTCTAACTGACTAGTATAAACAACTGTATTATAATTGTATTTTTGTCTTATCTCTTTTCTTCACCATTTTTGGTACACACTACAACCCCTTGGGGATTATGATGACCTCCATGAGAAATATTATATGGATAAGGGAACATTTTCTATGATTCAAATCTACATGAGGCTTCTTTTATTTCTAGAGAAAACTTATGAAAAATATCAATGCCCTTGTTGCAACATTGGCTATTTCCTTGATCCTCTTTCAACTATGTTTTTACTTTTCTTGGGGCCAGCCATGTTGCATGAATTTTTAGAACAAGGGGTGAGTTGTACAGGCTCTAGGAACATATAAAATTTCCCTCCAAATTTCTAATGACTCCGTGATTCTATAAAATCAAAAGAGGTCATTTGTGCACATGTCATAATGCAACACCCCACAAAATGGTTGGAAGCTTGTGTGATAGAGCTAGAGAATCCAATATGTGATAAACACCCAAACCAAAAGACCTTCATTTCCTACTTGCACCTCCCATGGCTCCTACTCCCATCACCTCCAACATCCCACCTTTAAGAATCCAAAATTTGTCTCCAAACATGATGGTTGGATGTCAATGCTTTGGACTTTGCTACAACTATGATGAAATTTTTTTAGACAGCATATATGAAAATAACATAATTTTAAATAGATATCCCCTCACATGATCACCCAGATAAGATGAGATAAGATAATTTTATTATTTTCCAACAAATGATCACAAAAGTAAGTCAATGGGACTAGATAATACATCTAGTATGAGTACAATGTGGGAGTGCAAACGCAACTAGTAGAAAGTGCCAAACCTAAGCTAAAATAAAATAAAGGAAGATACAAGCAATGGTACATCCTCATAACGTTGTATAAAGTTGTCAAAGGGACAGGATGCAAGACACAAAGTGGGTTTGTCTGAGGCTCGATGACTCAAACAACTCAAAAACTTGTCAAGAATGCGAGGGATGGATGAAGATGGATCTAGTGACGTCAATAAATTCTAAGCTTGATAGTCGAGGGTGTTTCAATATGTTGGAGTGGTTTCAGCCTTATTAGATGCAAAAAGTATATTTTTAGATCCCATTAAAATTCAACAGACTTAACTATTTTCAATATTTTAGGATTGCAATGTTTCCACGTGGATTCTATCATGATCCTTACCCCAAGGGGATTAAGAGAGTTGATCCTATGACCTCTCCAAATTGGGTGAAGAGATCTCACTCACGTCTGGCTCATGACCACTTGAGATAACCCTTGAGCTAACCTCTCCAACTTGATATCTCCATGTGATGTTTAATGCGGTTGAAACCACTATCAAAACCCTAGGTTCTTCTCAGATAAACTTTAAAAACCCTATAAACTACTCTTTCACCATGAGAATATACGTTGAAAACCAGCTCTTCAAGTACACAGTCTGGACAAGAATGTACACTTGACATATACATAAAAATGAAGTTACAAGTACATACCAACAACTTATCACAAGTTGGTACAAAATAGTCCTTCAATATTATCCACAAGCTAAGAGTCTCCAATGCATCCAGACCCTAGCTAAGGTGTCTACCATCAATAGAAATCACTAATGAGCAATACAAAGGCCTAGCAATGTATCCCACCAAGCTATCTAGCCACACCAACACCAACACCAACAAGTCCATTCTTGATCTTTCACCAAGCTTGCATCACACAAACTCTCCAAGCAAAGTGCTCCAAGATTCCTCTAGGGTTTCTTTAGATTTCCAAGCTTAGTGATAAGCCTAGAGGTAAAGAGGTTACAATGCCCCAAAAATTGGTCAATAACTTCCATTTAACTCCATATTACTTTATAAAATTTCTGAATGTTTCAATGTTGCGAATGGAAAACTGATTTTGCAAAAACTTAATCTGTTAGATTTGGTTTAGGGTGAATTTTCCTCTGTGAATACATATGAATGGGTGAGATAACAACCCGCACAAAGAGAGAACTCATCACATGATTACCCCATGGTGAATTGGTAAATGGTTCTCTTAGTATGGAACATTGGTTTCTTTTGAGGGTTTTTGAAGAAAACATATGAAGTCCACATTAAGAATAAAGCTGTGAATTTACTAATATAGTTAAACTCAAAAATATGTTGACATGATAGTTGAACTCATAAAGATGATGCACACTCTCTTCAAAGACCATATTAAAGCTCTTTCTTCTCCAAATAAGTCATTATCTTGAACACATAAATGAAGAGTAGACCAAAACTATTAAATTAGTGAAGGACCATGCTCAAGTTGGTAGTTTTCACATTAAAGAAGGTTATGGTTGGTGCTTTTTCTAACTAGAAACAATACTAATCTCTGACATAACACATCCTTAAAATGATAGAAATGGCTTTCATCTATTGCGAATTTGACACTTCATAATCTTGGATATGAAAGCAAACTTATGATGGAAACCTTAATGATCTGGATAAATTTATAATTAGGCAATACCCGTATGTATAAGCATTGTTCCCACATATTCATGGATCCTAGAACATGGTATAGTTATGTCCATGCATGCAATTTCCGCAATATTATCATCATATGTGTGGTTGGAAAGAGGTTCCATTTGCTACAACAATAACTTACTTCTACATAGAACGCAATTCCAGGTCTTGCACTGATAAGACCAAAAGAAATGGTCAGCTTCTCACTGTGACTACAAAGCATGTGTTCAATCAGCTCCTTCTCGGCTTCTGGAAACAAATTTTTTTTCTTAACCACATACCATGCATCCTTCATCTCCCAGCCATTGTTTCCAATGCCACATATATTTCTCTTGATTGAGGATGCAATATATCTCTTGCAAGCTTTATACTGTGATTTTTTTACTCCCCTTCCTCTCATCATTACTCATATTTTTAGTCATCATGCCAGTTTCCAGTAGCAGTGTAACACATATCCAACATTTTAGGGTTGTAAAGTAAAAGTTTGTTCTGCAACATGACCTTCCACGTCAATGCTGTCGTGGACTCTGCTAGTACAAAACAAGGCCTGCACACACCTACATTAGGATCTACTACCATCCCTTGTATTAGTAATGCCCCTCCTCTAAATAGCTGATGGATCCAAGAAGGGAACCTCTATGGCATAATTCTTTGAATGTGGCGTGATGATATAATAATATTTAACCATGGAATCTAAAGTATCGTTGACATAAAACTAGACCGGTACCATCAATTCAAACCAAGAAACATTCTCTGGTCATTGACCAAGGCTATGATTTTTGCTTATTTTAACCATGGTAACAAAAGACAGCATCCAACGAAAAATTACAATCTCTTTAATTTTGTGCTTTTGGTTGGATGTGTAATTGACGTACTTTTGGGGATGATGGTAAACCTTCACACCATATTCATCACGAAATTGCCTCAGTGTTGCTGCTGCTAGAACCCTCAAAATTTTATTGAAACCATCAAAATCAAAGTTCCATCTATCCTCCACAAACTTCCTTAGATAGCAACCAAATTTCATCAGACAGTTCGCTATTTCAGAGAACTCAAAATTTTGTTTTTTGTTTTAATGAAGTGCACTGGTTATTTATACTAGTTTCCATTAATTTTTGAGTTGACCTATCATAAAGGATTTTTATTTTTATTTAAGGGTGAATCCGCGAACCTGGGTAACACTTTTTGGCAAGCGCATTTCGGCAAAAACAGAAAAATGCACCTCGTTCGAGGGCTTGTTAAACCCTCGACCGAGGTCTTAATATCTCGACCGAGGTTTTATCAAGCCCTCGACCGAGGTTTTGTTCAGCCCTCGACCGAGGTATTAACTCGGTCGAGGTATGGACCTAGGTCGAGGTACATACCTCGACCGAGGTGCCTGTGTCGAAAAAATTATAAAAAGAGGCTGCGGGGGCCGCGGCCGTTTTTTTGGCAAAATTTCACTGTGGAAGCTTGACCGAGAAATGACGGAATAGCGACGTAAGGATTGGCACCCCAAAGCAACCCAACCTCGTCACGATGGAGTCGGAGCCAAGAGGTAATAGTTTAAATAATTGTTTTTCAATTTAAATGGAATTTAAATTTTTTTTTTATAAATTTATAAAATTTGTTTTAAAATTTGGTAAATGTATGTTTTTATAATTTTCATGTTTAAAATGTGTACTGGCAAGAAGAAATGCTGCTGGATTTTTGAAAATTTGTAGTTAAATTGAAATTTTTTGTTAATTTTATATATATATATATATATATAAATTATGTCAACCGGTAGCGTTTATGCTACCAGTTTAATTTTGAAATGTGTCCCGGGCAAGCTG
>LPNX010060315.1:3357-21010 GCA_001517045.1 Pseudotsuga menziesii | reverse complement strand
GACTGTCACTATTTAGGGTTTGGGTTTACTGTTGGGACAGGCCCACAGTGTTGTAATGGCGAGACCTTCGGGCCGCCTATAAAAGCTTGCATTTTGTATTGTATAGGGTTAGCTAATCAGTCAATTAGACAGTTGGTTGGCTCGTAGGATGAGTCGTTAGTCGGTCAGTAGATTATTTTTGAGGTAGACTCAGGAGTCAGTCAGACAGACTGTGTTGTAACGATCCAGACACCTAGCTTTTCTGTGAGTCATTTGAGTCTGTATGTAACCATCCAAAGAGAGGAAAGAGAGGGAAGGATATATTGAAAGAAAGGCAATATAGAGATAGAAATAGGCCAGAGATCTAGAAGAGATCTCGCGCTGCATATGCAGTGCAACAGACTGTGCTAACTTCCCTCAAGATATATAATAGAAGCACAGTTTGGTGGACGTAACTCCCATCCTGGGGGCGAACCACGTTAAATCTACGTGTTATGTGTTGAATGAATGTGATTGTATTTGCTTATTGTTGCTAGTTATCATGCATATAATGTTAGTTGCAGTAAGTGAATGTATGTATTGTTCAGCTCATGGTAATGCAAGATGATAGAGATAAGTTGAAGTATTTTAGTAAGCTGCTTAAAGACTCCTTTACGTCTGTTTCTAACGACCAGTTACTCACAACATAACTTCTGGGAAGTAGAGTTTCGCACCGTGACACAGTCAACGCTAAGAGTGCAAAGTCGTAGTGGTAAGATATCGCAGAGAGGTGATATCGCACCGGCAGAGGAGCTGCGGTGCGCGATACTGCGAGCTGAGGGCTTAGCGTTGAGGAGAGTCTGGGTGTCCCGCGGTGCGCAGAGATGCGATAAGGTTGGGGGTATTGTGAGTAAGTGGAATTCGTGCGACGCGGGAAGAAACCGTGCGACTTGCGCGTGGATAAGAATCGCAAGGATAAAAGTGCTGTGAGTAGAAGGGGATGTGCGATGCGCAGATATAGCTGACCTTGTGACTCATAGGAGTAAGAAGAAAGAAGTAGGATGCTCAGAACCTGGTCCAAGACACTTGAGTCTTGGCCAACCCATTAGATTCACTTCGGGTGAGACTTCAGATCGCTTTGCAGTCTGTCGCCGAAAGGGCCAGTGAGTTAGGGGTGTTGTTGATTGATTATAGTAAACCTAGGTCTGCCCATGCAATCAACAGATCCTTCCTTAGTCTGCAAACTGAGGAAATCACTGTATGGGCTCAAACAAGCCCCAAGGGCATGGTACTCCAAGATGGATGCTTTCCTCATCTCTCAAAAGTTTGAAAGGTGCAAATCAGATTGCAATGTCTACATGAATAAGAAGGAGGGGTTCTTTCTTCTGGTTGTATTGTATGTGGATGACTTGCTCATTACTAGCAGCTCTGCTACTAGATTGAGTAGCATCAAGTCTACTCTTAATAAAGAATTTGCTATGATTGACTTAGGACTATTAAGACCATTCATTGGTCTCGAAGTAAGTCAAAAGACTTCAAGAATCATGATCTCACAGTCTAGGTATTCATCAGACATGCTTAAGAGGTTCCACATGGAGGATTGCAAGGCAGCTCCCTGCCCTTTCCTATCAGGAATCAGGCATGAAGAAGGTGGTTCCACACCTTTGGTAGACAGTAATCTCTATAGACAACTCATTGGAATTCTTCTGTATCTCACTCATTGGAGACTAGACATATCCTATGTTGTGAGTGTTGCTGCCAAATATATGTAGGAGCCACATGAGTTGCATTGGAAGGCAGCAAAGAGGATCTTGCACTATGTGCAGGGTACTATTGATTATGGGATCCACTATGCTGCTGGAGCACAGCTAGATCTCATAGGATTTACAGACTCAGACTGGGCAAGAGATGGAAATGATAGGAAATCCACCTCGAGTTTTGTATTCATGATTGGATCTGGACCAATTTGTTGGTCCAGCAAGAAGCAAGCAGCCTTTGCACTTTCTTCAGCAGAAGCAGAGTATCAAGGAGCTGTGAATGCATCTATTCAGGTAGTTTAGATGCATGGAATCTTGACAGAGTTTGAGATTTAGACTTCACCTACAGTAGATCTTTATTGTGACAACCAGAGTACAATCAAGATCTCCAGTGATCATGTTCAGAAGAAGAGGACAAAGCACATAGAAGTTCACATGCACTACATTCGAGAACTTGTGCATGACAGAACCATCACACTGCACTACTGTCCGATAGAGGATCAGATTGCAAATATTTTTACCAAGTCTTTTACTGAAAAGATATTTTCCTTTCTCAGGTCTCTTTTGGGCATTAAGGCTTAATTCTCAGTTCCTATCTTGAGGGGGTTTTCCCAAGAGGTTTTCCTACCTCATTTGTATTATGTCTCTTAGATTGTATATTGGGTGACCTATGGTCTCATTACCAAGGCCCACAATTTTTCCAAGTTAGGATTCAGGGGGGGTGTTAGGATTATTAATCCTCCCTTGTTCATACTTTCTATTAGATTAATTAGCCTAACTTAGGAACCTAAATTAATTAAATGGATCCACTAGTGCAATTGGGTCCACATGGCCCAATGGGGCCACATGTACCATTCATTAAAGTGTGGGGGACAATACTAGAGATTAACTGCCACTTAATGCATGTGCATGCATCAATGGGGGTGCCTCCAAGACCAATCCCTACATTTTAGGAGCCCCTGGGAGTCCCGGCACCAACCTACTTCATTCAGTGGGTGTTAGGCCTAGTTATTCTTAGTTAGCCCTCTATTACAATCAGTTACTTCACAGTCAATTAGGCTAGCACTACTAATGCATGGATAATGCATGGTTGCATGGGGAGGAGCACTTTTCCTACCTACCTCACTCTCAGTTGCATTGAGTTAACTAGTTGTTACTGCATGTTGGAGTTATTGGTCATCGGGGAGTTGTCTATTTGGACTCCGATATTGATTGGGAGACCTTGAGCTAGAGATTCAGTTAGATATAGTCTTATCCACTTGGAGGATTCGAATTCATTACTCATGCATTTGAATTCTACCTATTTGTAATCTATTGTATACCAGGTATTATCATGATGAATATACTGTAAATTCCTGAGCAATACTTGCCCATTTCCTATGTGGTTTGTCTTGCTGGATTTGTATTTTCATTCTCCATTCAATTACTGCAACATAATTAGAACTCTCTACCTGAAGACCTAAATGACATTCAAATTATAACAGCACAACTATTTGGGTCTAGAGGTGTGGCAGGAGCCAAGGCATATCTTCCTCTGACAAAGGAAGTATTATATGGACATTCTGAAGATATTTCAAATGTATGATTGTAGACTGATGACCACACCTATGATCACCAATTGGAAGAAGCTTCATGCTTATGAGGGAGAAATTGTGGATCCAATAATATATCGACAGCTCATAGGTTCTTTGATGTATCTGGTTAACACTCAAACATACATTTCTTTTGCAGTAAACACTATGAGTAAGTTCATGGTGAAGACCAAGAGAGTTCATTGGATTGTTGCAAAACATGTTTTGAAGTACTTGTGTGGTACGGTGGATTTTGGTATGGATTATAAGAGAGAAGATGGAGTGAGATTGATTGGCTACACAGATTCTGATTGGACAAGTGGTGTGATAGACGAAAGAGTACATTTGAGTGTTGTTTCAGTTTGGGCTTAGTAGCGGTGTCTTGGTTCAGTCGAAAACATAAGTTAGCTTCACTGAGTTTTGCAGAGGAAGAATATATGACAACCAGTCAGGCCATTTGTAAACTCATTTGGCTTTACGAGTTGTTGGTTGGATTGTTTGGTCAAGAGTTGATACCAACAGTGATTTACAGTGATAATAAAAGCTATATCAAGCTTTAGGAGAATCTAGTATTTCACAACATGACAAAACATATCGAGATCATATGTCACGTCATTCATGATTATGTCTAGATCATGGGTGCGGTGGAGTTGCAATACATTCTTACTGAGGAGCAGGTGGAAGACCTTCTAACAAAATATTTGAGGAGAGGAAAGTTCAATCACTTCAGGGATAAGTTGGGGGTTGTGAAAAACACCTTCCTTGGTAAGAGGGAGTGTTGAAAAATGTACCAAGACAAGTGTTGTTCACCTTTTAATGTCTAGGGGTGGAAAAAACAACTAATGAGGTCCCTAGTCACTTTATTAAAGTGAGACGCACTTTATATTTTTTAAGTCACTTTATAAAGTTGGTTCAATGTTCAATTTTTAAATTGACTTTGTGAGAATTAAACTCGATAAATTATTTAAATGTATCATTATTTATTTAAATGAAAGGCGATTTAATTTCATTTAATGAGAAAAAATATGAGCATTTAATGAGGGGCCCTGATCTCACCAAGTCAATTTTTAATCTTAACCATTGATCTTCAAGAAAGTAGTTACCATGAGCAAAACTAGGGAAAAAGAATTCGTTCTCATTCTTTGTTGATTATGAGTTTTGAGAGAAGAGGAGAATTTGATAGAAGTCAAGTTCTTTGAGAGAGAAAGAAGAGGCATGAATTCCAAAGTTTGGAAGTGGCTTGAATTCCAAGAAAAATTCCATGAAGTATAGCACTGAAATCGAGCAAGGGATTATGCATAGAAATTGAGACACCACATAGAAATCAACAAGAAGTCTGAGCACAGAAATTGAGGTAAATATCTACATTTAATGTTATGAAATGTGTCATAGGAATCTGTACAGTTGTGTGAGAATGAGTTTTAAGGTTGTAAGGACACGTTTAATGTTGTTGTTAGGAACAAAATTCGAGGCAAGAACAGAGATAGAATTTATGTTGAATATGACACAGATTTTGAGGCTACACGTGTGAGGTCGCACTGTTGTCAGGAGGACACATATTTTTAGGTCACACTATTGTCAGGAGTACACATATTTCGAGAAGAACGTCTGAAAATTTCAGCAGTCTGTAAAGTGGTTATTTGTGTAGGATTGAATAAATCCTGAATTCCATTTATTTCATGGAAAAGACCTTTATTTATACTTTGAATATGGTGGTTGATATTCATCTTCCAACCAACCATTTCATCTCCCTACATGACTAGTCATATTCATAATTTATTTACAATATTTACATAGGCTATGGAACCATAAACTAAGGAATAGGTACATTACCCCTCTTAATCTGAAGGGGTGTTTGTGAGTCGGAGCATGGTTCTAAATCTTTCAAACTTTTCTTGTCCAAGTGTTTTAGAGAAGATGTTGGGAATTCACTCATTTGTGGAACAATGTCGTAAATGAACTATCTTGGCTTCTACATGATGTCGAATCGAATGGTACTTTATGTTGATGTGCTTGGTTAGATAATGGAATCGGTGGTTCTTGACCAAATTGATTGCAGAAGTGTTGTCGATCAATAAGGGACTGGAATTTTCTTACTTCTCCTTCAAATACTCAAGTATCTTCCTAAGACACATGATCTCTTTTGTTGCATCTGTAGCTGCTACATATTATGCTTTTGTTGTTGAAATGTTGGAACTGCTTGTTTGTGTGATCTCCAAGAAATAGTTGTTGATCCAAGATTCATTGTGTGTCCAGAAGTGGGCACTCCTGTCTCTTTGTCGTCGTCGAAGTATGAATCAGTGTACCCAATGAGTTTGAAGTATTCCACCTTAGTGTACTTGAGTCCAAAGTCTTGAATCCCCTTTAAGTACCTTAGAACTCCTTTTGTTGCAGACCAATGTCTTTCACAAAGTTTGTGCATGAATCTAGAAAGAATGCCAACAACATAAGGAATATCTAGTCTAGTAGTCGTAAGGTAGATAAGGCTTCCTACAAGTTGTCGATACTTGGTAGCATCCTTAAATTCTTTTCCTTCACTTGATCTGAGCTGCAACTTTTGTTCCGAGTTGATAGAGAGTTGCATTCTGTCATACAAAATATGTTCAACAATTCTCCAACATACTTTTCCTTGGATATGAATATGTGCTTAGGATGTTGAGTCACTTCAATTCCTAAGAAGTAATAAATATGTTCAAGATCAGTCATTTCAAAACATTTCTTCAAATCTTTCTTTATGGATTCTATATACTCTTCATCGTTCCCTATTATCAAAAGGTCATCTACATACCACAAGAAATACAATAGATCTTCCAACTTTTTCACAAACAATGTTGCATCATCAAGATTATAATGCTTGAAATTTAGATTTAGAATATGCTCGGTTAGTTTTTCATACCATTCTCATGGTGCTTGTTTTAGGCCATACAAGGATTTGACAAGTTTGCATACCTTGTGTTCTTGTCCCTTCACAACAAAACCTTCTGGTTGAGACATGAAGACATTTTCTTTCAAGCCTTCATTCAAGAAAGTAGTTTTTACATCCATTTGTTGGAATTTCCACCCATTTTGTGCTGCCATGGAGAGCAAAGTGCAGATGGTAACCCATTTTGTTATGGGGAACAATGTCTTCATAGTCAATTCCTTCTTTTTGTGCATAGCCTTTCCTCACAAACCTTGCTTTGTGTTTGTCAAGTGATCCATCTAACTTGTATTTGTTCTTATATACCTACTTATAACCAATTGGTTTGGTTACAACTAGAGGGTCAACCATCTTCTAGGTTCCATTCTTTATGAGTGCATCTTATTCATTTTGCATGGATTCATTCCATTCATCACATTCAGCAGTTTCTATAAAGGAAGTTGATTCAAAATTAGTAGATAAATTCAATTCACAATCAATTGAGACATCCATGTCATCACCTGAGTTATATGCTTCTCCTCCATCATCTTGTCTTGTTGAGTTTCTTGTTCTTGTCTTTCCAACTTCATCTAGATGGACACTTTCAAGTGTCTTTATGTCCCATTTTGGAATCTTCTTTGATGGTCCAAGTTAATCAGCTGGAGGTTCTTCATTCTCTTAAGGTTCAATCTTCCAATACTCTCAATAACATCATCCAGTTCATATTAAGTGGCAGAAACTTCTTCTTCATGAGTTTCTTCATGAGGGGGTGTTGGTGCTTCAAATGGAAATTCCAAAGATTGATCCCGATCCAAGATCGGGATTCCCCCTTCAAGGTTTGTAATTTCATTATCAAATTCATAATATGTCTTTAGATGAGGAAACCTCTTTGGATGATCAAGTTGTCTTTCAATAGACTTGTCATTTTTATTAGTTTCAAGAAAAATGACATCTCTGAAAACAACAAATTTCTAGGTTACCTCATCATAAAGATAATATGCCTTGGAAGTGTCTGAATACCCCCAAAAAATACATCTTCGATTTATAGCACCAAGTTTGTTTGTTTGCTCCTTTGGTATCAAGGAATAACAGGTGGAACCAAAAACTCTAAGATGCCTAACCGAATGAAGGTGACCAAACCACATTTCATGTGGAGTCTTGTCTTCAATAGCATGAGATGGAATTATATTTCTTAAACATCAGTTTCACATTCTTGAAAAACAACGTGCCATATTCATTATTGTTTTATTCATCCTTTCTACTACACCATTTTGTTGAGGATTATAAGGAACTGAAGTTTGATATGTAGTTCCATGTTTGCAAAGATAGCCTTCAAATTCATTAGATGTATATTCCTTACCATTATCTGAACAAGGTGTACCAATGCCTACTTGTGCTTGATTCTCTATCCAAGCATGAAAGATCTTGAATGTTTGAAAATAATCAAACTTTGTCTTCAATAAATATACCCAACATATTCTTGAATAATCATCAACAAAGGTCATGAGGTACTTATTACAATTTGCAAAAGGAATTGACATGGGGCCACATAAGTTAGAATGAAACAGTTCTAACTTTCTACATGCTCTAAATTTAGACTCTTGAAAAAGTTGCTTACTATGTTTTCCTAATATGCATTCATCACATTTGTTCCTTTGCTTAGGAATAGTAGGTAAACCATACACCATTATTTCTTAACAAACGAAGATTATTATAATTTACGTGGCCAAATATTGCATGCCACAATAAACTGGATGATATATTACCTTCTTCAAGTTAAGGCATATCGGCAAAGTTTTGAATTGTTGGATAACATCCCTTCAACTTTAGCATCTTTTCATCTTCATACCCGGTCATGATGACCTTGTTGTCAGAGGACTTCCTTATCTTTGCAATTCTATCAAATATGTCGATGGAATGGCCTTGTTGTCGAATCTACATTAAGGACAACAAGATTCTCTGCAAATCTGGAAGATAGAGAACATTCTTTAACTCTAAATAAGGGAAACCAGGCAACTTGAGCCTGATTGAACCAATTCCCCTTGCCCGAGGATAGATTTGTCTGCAAAGTATACTACGACATTTTCAATGTCATTTAGTTCTTCAAAATGGTATTTTCTAAAAGTCATGTGAGAAGTTGCACCAATATCAAGCAATCAACAATCTTTGTAAGATGAAAGAGAATTTATTTCATTAATACCAATATTGCATTGTGCAACTATACAGTGAACAGAATCAGAGGCTTTACCATCCTCTTTATTTCTATTTGTGTCTTATTTATTCTGATTGTGTCTTCCTTTGATGGACTCCCAAGGGGCCCAACACTAATTTGTTTCATGTCCATTCTTTCCACAATGCTTTCACTTCAGATCTAATCTTTCGCTTGAGTCATTCCTGCCCCTTTGCCTCTAAAATTTCTACTTCCTCGTCCTATTTTGCTGCTATCTCTCTTGAAAGGATCTTTGGGATGATTCTTTGTTTTTTAGCAAAGCAAAGGAACTCTCCAACATGATCGCTTGTTTTTTTTTTCCAACGGATTTCTCTCTATCTGTAATATTTTCTACCAGGGTGTCAAAGGTGAGGTCTTTGAACTTGTCGCTTGCTTCCAGGGACTCAAGGTAGTTGGAGTGAGTTGAATACAGAAACTTTACAAATGATGCAAATGGAAGGTCAGGTTTAATACCAGATGCTTGGATCTTATGCATAATTTCTCTGATCTCATATGAAACCAGCATATGATCATTATCTTTTACTTCAAAACTGAACAATTTTAACATTAACTGAATTATCTCCATCTCAAAGTGCGAGTCATACAAGTGTTTTAATCTCTTTAAAGCTTCAAAACATGATTTTGCAGGAAAACTATGTTGGCTCGCCTCTTCACTTACAATGCATTAGAGGAAATTTGGGGTCTAAAATGGGCTTTATAAAAAAACGTGCCAAAATAAGTTTTTGTGAGTTGGAATTCAAGAACCAATAGAATTTCAATAAAATAAGTCAACCATAATGGTTGAATTGAGATATTTGTCATTAAAAAAAACTACTTTTTTTGTTCGTATTTTCGACATATCTCATTGTGTTTTTACTCAAATTTCGATCGGGAGAGCTCGTTGGATGTGGAATTCATTACGCATCCAACGAGTACTCACACTGCATACTTTTGATGGACCCCGCTACCCCAAAAACAAGAAATACTTGAAAAAACGTGATGATGACATCATCATCACGTTTTTTCAGGGATTTCTTGTTTTTGGAGTAGCGGGATCCGTCAAAAGTATGCAGTGTGGGTACTCGTTGGATGCGGAATCAAATTCCACATCCAACGAGCTCTCCCGATCGAAATTTGAGTAAAAACACAAGGAGATATGTCGAAAATACGAACACAAAAAGTAGTTTTTTTCTTTCTCCCTCCAAAATTAATCAATATTATTTTATTATTTTAACTATTATTTTATTATTTTCCTTAGGAGGCCCATTTTAGACCCCAAAATTACTCTAATGGGCAGTGATAATAGCTAAGGATTTGTTGTCTTTGGACTTCCATCTAGCAAGTTCTTTCTCTGATGTAGGAGGTTATGGATCAATGGTTATGATTGTATCTGTTTATGTCTGAGTAGTCTTTCCTTCACAAATATTGTCCCATAGGTCATTGTATATGGAGGTGGATTTGATCTTTCTGGACCATTCTGGATATATGAATTTTCTAGTGATGACAACACCAACAATAGATGCCAAAGAGTGCATCTTTAATCTAGAACCTGCAACTTACATAATGTTTTTGAAAACATATAGGATATAGTTTGAATTCATGTTCCTTTACAAGTTACAAAATGATTCTGTAGCCTATTTTTTATGTCCCCTCTCCTCTTACTCTTGCCAAGGAGAGGACACGACTAACACTGTTGCTATGTCCATCAGATCGGGATTTAGCCCCCTGAACATAAACATAATGCATTGAAATAAAACATACATGTATAGATGCACAATACATGAATATACAGCGGAAGCAAACCTCATTCAACAAATTCATACGTTCATAATAATTCTTAAACAAATACAATTGCATAAATTAAATCCACGAATAATACTTATCTTGAAAATAAGTTGTCCTGCAATTAGCTATGTCGCTACAACGTTCCACCCAACCATAGGCCAATGTGCTCATCAATCTCTCAGCACCGCTGCCACCCCCGAGCTAGGCATGATTTCCACAAGGAACTAGGGAACATCAGACTCACACATAGCCAAAACATATCAAAACTCAGCCAAGCCAATCTGCAGTTGGGTTTATCAGGCTGCTAAGGTAGTGGAAAGTTAGAATTGCTAAGCTAGTGAGCTCAACCACAGAGCTATGGACACCTGCACCAGATCTATCTGGCTTAACATCCACAATACCTACACACCCAACACAAGGAAGTATTCCCTTCACTGCTACACAGTCCCTCAGGCCATACCTTCCCTTCCAGTGCTCTTCAGGGTGCGCATAGAAGATTTTCCAACCCCTCTTGATCTGTCTGTGAGGTTCCTCTCTTCACTAGGTTTATCAAGCCAATTTTGGGCCTCTTCCACTCCTAAGTCTTTCAAACTAAAACAGGGATGCACACAACAACAAACACAAGTGTTGGGTCTGAGAAAAACGTCCTAGGCAACCAAAAACTAAATTGCAGATGGGGAAATCAACCCTGGGTGGGAAATTCATTTTCGGAAATCGTGAATCTCAGCTGCACATTCACTCAGCAATACAAAAACGGGTTTTCCCAGCCATGGAAATGAAGGAATGCAGGAAAAATGTGAAGAAAAATGCCCAGGTAGCTGCATATGGGTGAGGAGAAATGCATGGGTGAATAATGGCTTGGGCAGCAATTTCTGGGTGATAACTTGCCCCATAAGTCAAAATTAGATTTCCCCAAAATGGGTGGCTTCCCCAATACGAATTTGACTGCCATACTCCTCCATCCCCAGGGCATTAACTAACTCAACCAACTTCTCGAAGAAATAAATGATTGGGCACAAAAGACAAAATAGGTAGTTGACAGCTTTATGGGTTCTCCCATTGACATTTCTCTCAACACTATTGGCTCAATAGTTTGAATAATTTCCCTTCCTATTCCTTGTGAAATCATGCCCCCATCTCTTTTTGCATTGACATAGCTAGTTGTGGGTATTTTTTATTAATTGCATATTTACATGATGTCTCAATTTTACAATGTGCCTGGCTAGCAGGAAAACCATAAGTATTGATTTTAACTTTCGATACATAAAACGCTAAATCCATGGTGGAGCCTTGGCCTTGAGCTCCTCACCATGATTTAATAACGATATTTACATCATTTGCAATTTTAATATAATGGGATCAAAATCGAGATATTACACTATTACAAATAATTCTACATCTCTATGTAATTTACTCTAGAGTGTTGTTTACATAGACAATTCAAATCTTCTCCTGAAAAATTACAATAATACATCAATACATTATCTTGCAGCAGACTTGTAGCACCACCCACACAAATGAGTTCTCAACACTTCTTGTAGTTTCACACTTTTCTCGCAATCTTCTCAGTCACAGCAATGGTCTTCATATCAACACACTTTTAGCAATGGCTTTCACACCCAAAATAAACAGCTACAGGATTGGATGGACTCAGGACGCAACGCGGCAAAGCTTAATACAAGCATGAGCTTCTTCACTCACTTTCAGGCTTAGTCTTCATGCGTTCCACCGGTAGTCTTGTGGTGGGGAAAATCACCAGTTCTTAGCTACAATCTTCAAGTGGATGTCAACAACTTCAGGACAACGGAAGTAGTCACGGCAATTTTCCAGGACGAGATTCAAAATCGCAGCATTTATTTTCCAACTCATCAAATACATAGCAGTCATGGCTCATCAAAATCACCGCTCATACATCAACTACACAGAAAATATTTGTAGAATTCTCACTCAATCTCCAACACACAAAATTATGTCAAAAAATTAGGCTTTATGCAGTCCAACGGTCACAAATAATTAGAGCAACAATATTTTACCTCCACGTACTGAGTAATGGAATGAGTCTTCATAGTTGTACGTTCTCCACCAAGAATCGTTAGTCACCAGTATTCAAAGAGCTCCCATTAACAGATGAGCAATACCACTTCAATCCTCAACAAAATCTCAAATTTGAGTACTGAGGTTTTCTCCTGGCTGGTCGCAACACTCGGTCTTCCATAGCGGCTCTCCAAACAAACCGTCATACAAAATCGCAAGTCACACAAAACAATTTCATAAACAACATGTGGATTTTTTATATTCGAGGAGAAAACACACGGCTTCTACAATGAACAAACTATGGAGGGATTGTGTAGATGTAGCGCACGACTCTCTCAATGCAAGCGTGGAGAATATCTCAGCATGAAGTGGAGTGGGAGCACAATGAAATACGAATAGCAAACTATGGAGGGATTGTGTAGATGTAGCGCACGACTCTTTCAATGCAAGCGTGGAGAATATCTCAGCATGAAGTGGAGCGGGAGCACAATGAAAATACGAATAGCAACATAATGGGAGCACAGAGACTGGAAAATGAGACGGTGAAAGTAAAATGCAGCCACTTAAACAGATTTAGAGTTAGGTAATAATTCAATCGTTCAAGTAGTCAAATTATGGCAAAGGGCAGAACAGAGGTTTGGAAAGCAAACTACCAGGATTGAAATGCAGCCAGGAGTTATGGCAGGTGCTCTGATATTAGGATTGAATAACTCTCGAACACCATTTATTTCATGGCAAAAGCCTTTATTTATACAATGAATATGGTGGTTGATCTTCATCTTCCAACCAACCATTTCATATCTCTATGTGACTATTCATATTCATAATATTCATAATGTGCTTACAATATTTATAGTCTATGGAACCATAATCTGAGGATTAGGTTTTCAACAGTTTGACTAGGTTTTTTGAGAATAAAGTTGTTGAGATAAGTACTATTGTAATTTTTGTGTAATTTATCTTTGAAAGAATAAAAATTTCTCTTTCTACAGGTTTTCCCTTTGGGGTTTTATCCTGGACCAAGTTTGGTCAAAAATCTCTGAGTCAAATTTATGGTGTGACTGTCTTTTTATTTTCTCAGTTTTAATAGTTGTGAAAAATTTTCCATGAGTTTCAAGTAAGTATAATTTTTATACATGAAAACTTAATTTGCAGCAATGGGGTTTGGATATTAAGCTTAATGTGAAAAACAAAACTTGAAACCCTGTTGGGGATTAAAAAAAAATTAGCAGTTTTCAAAGGCCAACTTGCCATGTCATTTCCAAACAAATAAAGATGAAATAAAAAAAATCTAAAACATGGGTTTTGTGTAGAATATGTTAACATGAGTATCTAGAAGGCAAATTTTCCAGAAAATGAACAATTTGAGTATCTAGAAGGCAGATTTTCCAGAGAATGCACAATTTGGAAGATGTAGGTGGATCATTTTCCAGAAAATGAACAATTTGAGTATCTAGAAGGCAGATTTTCCAGAAAATGCATAATTTGGAAGATCTAGGTGGATCTTGAAACGGATTTTTATGATTTTTCTTGAATTCTTGTAGATGCACTCCTAAAAATCCGGTGGTGTTGGAATGATTTCGTTGCTTCAAGGTGAAGGAAAGGACATGGTTTGTGATGGGAATAATGTTGTTATGATTTATAGTCTCCATTATCTTAATGATCTAGAATCAAACATCTGTTGGATATAAATCCACTTGTTTAGGCGTTGGCTTTATCCATTGTAACCCCTTTTTCTCTGACGAAATGAATGTATAAATATGGGGAGATTGTTGGGGAGTGGGGAGAGTATAAGGATTTGTTAGTCAAGAGTTATGGATTATTACCATCACATATTATTCATTGTGTCATTCATGTGATGAGTTGTTATATGTTGAGCTGAAAACTATTTTGCCATGGATTAATACAAACTTTGTTTCTCAACATGGTATTTCTATTTTTAATTTAATTTTGTAGTTCCTTCCCGGATTGTCAGGGCCTCATTCTCTACAACGTGGTGTTTGTTTTAGGTTAGTTAATTTTAGGTTCATTAATTTCACTCTTAGATTTGCTCTCCGGCTTTCTAGTTTAACATTTCTATTTTGTTGATTATGTTTTTTTGTATTTGACCACCTACAAAATTTTGAGTTTTTATAACTCTGATGGTCTTCTTATCTAGACTTGTGGAAATGACCATAAAGTGACTTTCCTAGTCATTAACTTTATTTTATAAAGTTAAAGTGACTTTTGTTTTATTATGAAATAAAATAAAATTAAGTTGTGGAAAAATGCAATTTATCACAACCATTGATCTTGAGATCTCGAGATCTAATCTTGACAATCAATTTTGGACACTAAAGAGTCAAGAATCGTTTCTCATTAATAAATGGGCAAAGGGAGCTCTAGGGGGCACATTAGACACAAGAAGAGAGAGAGCTAAGAGTTGAGGAAAGAGAGAAGAGGACAACTAAAATAGAGAGTGGGTGCATTTTCCAAGGAATACATGAATCCTAATGCATTACAACATTAATGAGTGGATAGTACTGAGAATTTATTGTTGAATTTGCAATGTTGTTTCTTGGCACATAATTTGAGGTCAATACAACTGAGCATAGGCACAAAATTCGAGACAATTTGTACAACATAATTTAGTGGCACGAAAAAACGAAGCTATAGGCATGAAAAACGAGGCTATACAACTAAGTGGTGGCACAAATTTGAAGGGGTTGAATTGTGTGATTGTTTAGGCACAAAAATAAAGGAGCATACTATTGGAGACAGGTCGTACACGATGGGCACGAATTTCGAGGACTATGCATGAAATTCGAAGAAAGTAAAATTGTATTTAATTATGTTATTTCTATGTTGTAACAATGTGGCGTTGGCTCAGGGTGGGTCATAAGGGGGGGCATGATAACGCCCTCCCGCTTCCACAAAGCGGACATCAACACTAGGCCTTAGCCCAGTGCCGATACGAGCCGAATGCAAATTTGAAATATTTTGGGCTATTTTCAATTATTTTGAGGGTTTTCCCTAAAAATGTGTAATTTAATCTCTATTAAGGGATTGGAGTGTATTTTCAATCTGGGCTAATGGACTAAGGTTTTGGATGTTGCACAATACCTACATATTGTATTGTGAGTAGTTAATAATCATAATGAAAAAGTGAGAGCTACAACTCTAAGTTTTGTTGGTTTTCTCAGTTAAGAGTTTTCAAGATAAATCTGTGTATTATGTATGAATGTTGTGGTGTGATCTCTATTTCACTTAAAAGAAAATCTTTACTTTGCTTCTTTGCACATTTTTAAAACTTGCAAATTTAGCTTCATGACATTTTGTCCTCTAAATCCCTTCATTTGTCACATACGGTATAATTTTACTGCTCATTTCTTGTCATTGCTTATTGTATTATATTAAGCCTCCCTTACCTATCCCATATAATTATGATCTATTTTTTTGTCACCATTATCATCTGAGATGCTAAGCATTCACAACAAAAGAGCCCCTAAGGAACTCTAAGTACTTTATCACTTATTTTGTTCCATTAATAGACTAATTATTTTACTAGCTTCCCCAAAAAAATGAAAAATCAACATGGAGAATAAGAAATAAAAGAAGGTTAAAAAGAACCAAAAATAAAGGAAACACAAAAAAAATGAGAAGTATGAGACAGGTTTGGATATGTACATAGAAAACATCATAGGTGAGTTTTTAATTGAACTATGGAACATAGATAAGCTACTTGGTTTGAATTCATGTTCAAATTCAATGATTGTAAGTTTGGAAAAGAATTGCCGATGGAAATGATAAATTCATGGAAAAAGATTGACCTAGTTCCATTATAACCAAGAAAAAATACAAATATACTTTTATTTCAAATTTGTTCCAAAAATAGACCATATTTAAACATAATGTATTGTTGATAGACTGTATTTTTAAAATTTAGCAAAACTGTACTTTTTTTTCTTGTTTAAATTTAACAAAACTGTACTTCTTTTTCTTGCTTAAAATTGCTGAAACTTAGGTACTTGGGTTTGTAAGTTCTGCAGAGTTAATGCATGAAATATGAGTTCAATGCGAGTTAGTTGAGTGTTTCGGCTCCTCCTCTTGGATGTCTCTTTATTTGTGTTTGTTTGATAAATATCTTGTTGATATTTTCATGTAGCAATGCTTGCTCATGCTTTCAAAAAATAATCTTAAAGATTTATTTATGCAAATTTTATTAGACGGAAATTGTTAGCCAAAACCAAGCCGACTAAACTTGGGTTTAGGGCTCAGTCGATATTAAATTTAACTTTTCACTTTTCACGCCAACCACTTCTCCTTTTTTCTAGTCGGGTGAAACTTGTCTATGTCCAACTAGACAAGTTTATAAATTTTAGTCGGTCCTACACTCAACCAAAATTACTTCGACTTACTTGTCCAACTGGTTTTTACCTCGACCACTTTTTACTTCAACCAAGTCGGTTGACTTCTTGTCTTCGACCAAGTCGGCTGACTCAACCGACCACTCAAGTCGGCTCGACCACTCTAGTCGGCTTCGACCATTCTAGTCGGCTTACTTTGGTCGAAATCTGCAAAATATGTTTCTTAGTCTAAAGACTTAAGAAATTACAAATGTTTTTCACCTGAGTAAGATGAAGTAAAATAGACACATTTACAAATCCAAATAACTTATGAGAAACATATGCCCAAATATGTAGGAAGACTTGAGTCGACCAATGTGTCGTAAAACCTGGAACTTTCACGCAGTGAGATTTTTATGGGTTCTTTGATCTTTCACTTATCAATAATTGTAAAAGACATTTACATAAGTAAATATGGAAATATGTGCGGCCAAATAATCATGCATTCAACCACAAACTATTTCATATATTAACTATGCGGAAATAACAAAGTATTACGAACTTGTCGGTTACAAAACTGGTCGGTCCAGACTCGTCGGTCTACAGAGCTTCAGCTCTTCGACTAAATCACATGCACAGAAGCTTGAGCTTCGACTTCTCTTTCTCACCCTGAGTTCCTCTGTTGTCTAATGTCTGTGTATGACTCTGTGTGACTGTAAACTGATTTACAATTTGCTTCTTCTATTTATAGGCAACCTGAAGATTGCTACAGCATGGGCCGACTGACTCACTATTAAAGACTGTAATAACTATCTACCTAACAACTTAGCTTTAGAAATAAATTTGACTGGTTTACATTGCCCACTCGTGGACTCTTCCTTCTTGTCAGACTGACAGACAAGATCTTGACTTGTACAGACTGATAGAGTCGACTGGAAGTCAAGTACAGATTTGTGAGTAATTACATTTTTCCAACACTCCCCCTTAATTATGAGCAGATGGGGTTTTAAAACAAAAATTTACAAAATGTTTTAGAGCTTAGACATGCTCTGTTTATGACAAAGTTCACTGTGGAGAACTTGTCATTCCAAGATAACTACGCAGATACTAGAATG
>LPNX010060311.1:121973-132142 GCA_001517045.1 Pseudotsuga menziesii | reverse complement strand
TTACTTTCCAGTTTATTTTTTGTTGTTTAATCGAACTGCTACTAAGGATTCCAGATTCCTTAGTAGGTGCTCATCAGCACAAGCTAGGGTGAAAACCCTAGCTACATTACTTATGGGTTATTATGACTAATATGGGTTTTTCTGTACCATTTATTACCTGGGTGATGAGCAATTTTTCTTCTGTTTCATTTGTTGTTCTTATTAATGGGGTATCTTCCTCATTTTTTAGATCTGGTAGGGGCCTGAGACAAGGTTTCCCTTTGGCACCCCTTTTATTTCTTATTGTGGTTGAAGACCTGAGTAGGTCTATTCTAAATGCTCAAAACAATGGGGTTTTTCAGGGTATCTCTTTTGGTTAACAATATTATACTCTCTCATGTTTTGTTTATGGATGATATAATATTGGTTTCTGATGGATCCGATCATTCCTTATCAACTTTATATGAGGTCCTGTTGGTTTTTTGTAAAGCTTCTGGTATGATTATTAATGAGGACAAATCCTCATTTTACTACTCTGGAATGGAAGAATCTGAGTTGATTTCAATTCAGAACATTTTTTCTTTTAATGTTGACAAGATTGAGTCTGGTATGAAATATCTTGGCTTTCATTTAAAACCTTGCAGATATCTGTTGAAATATTGGGATTGGCTCATTTCAAAAGTGGAACAGAGATTAAAGAATTGGAGTTTTAGATGGTCATCTAAGGGAGGAAAACTCATTCTGGTCAAGTCTGTACTTGAGGCCATCCCTCTATATTGGATGCACTTTTGGATACCTATTGGAATTATTGAGAGAATCAAGAAGATTTGTTTCAAATTGTTATGGTCTGGTAAAAATGAGACTTATGGCTTACCATGGTCTTCATGGAAGGTCCTGGCCAATCCCAAGTCTTTGGGAGGTTGGGGTCTGAAAATACCTGCCTATTTTGCTAAATCACTTGCTTCCAAAAGTGTGTGGAACTTGATATATGGTTCAGGACTATGGGTGCAGATTGCAGTGCAGAAATACATTTCACCTTTATCCATAGTAGACTGGATAAGGGCTGATGACAAGAAAAAGAAAGGTATCTCTATATGCTAGAAAGCGGTACTCTGGTTCTTTGATCTTATAGGACAGGCTCTTGTTTGGAGAATTGGGACTGGAACTGAGGTACGTATAGGCATTGATCCCTGGCTAGGATGCAAATGGAGGCATGTTTTACCTGAGCGTATGATTGATAAACTTCATTCAGCTGGGTTTTATGTGATCAAAGATATTGCTAGTACTAGTACAACTTTCCTTCAGAATCAGGGATGGTTAAATTCAGATTTTTTTGATTTTGATGACCAGGAAATTGTTATCTGGAATTCCTATGTGGCATTGCTGACTTCCAGCCATGTCAGAATCTCAGCTGAGGATGACCAGATGATTTGGAGTCTTTCCAAAAATGGTAAGTACACACCTAAAGCTGGTTATCTTCATCTTATTCATGATAGGAATGAGATTGAATGTTTCTGGTAGTGGAAGTGGTTATGGAAACACAAATGTCCACTGAAATCAAAAATCTACTGCTGTTTTTTATTTTCAGGGAAAGCACTCACTTGGGATGTTCTGTGTAGAAAAGGCAGAGAAGGACTAAGCTGGTGCTATCTATGTAAAATGGAAGCTGAAACTAATCATCATATTGGTTTTTAATGTTCATTCACAAAGAGGGTCTGGTCAGAAATTGAAAACAAACTAAGTTATAATAATTTCTGGATTGGATATACAGTCTTAGAATGTGTTAAGAATTGGATTGTGCATGTTGAGGCTAGGTATAGATCTTTACCTGTTATTGTACCTTGGTTCATTTGGAAGGCCTGGAATCAATGTGTTTTTGAAGATATACAGCCTAAGACTATTGTTGTCACTATTTTAAGTTTGGGTTTAATGCATGCTTATCCTTTGGATAACAGAGTGTTGAATGTAAGAATGGTTGTCAATGAGCAAATTGACAAAGAATCTGCTTAGGTATATTTTGATGGTTCGGCAGCAGGAGTACCTCAAATTTGTGGGGCTGGTGGTATATTGTATTTATCTATCAACACTTCTTCACTTTTTCAACTGGTTTGGGGTTGGGTACCAACAACTTTGCTGAGCTCCTAGCTTTAAAATTGCTTATCACATTGGCTTTAAAGCAAGGGGTTCAAACTTTGCATGTTTTTGGGGACTCATAGCTGGTGATCAATTGGATATCCGGTAACTTTAGAATTAATAATATTCCTCTTACTCAAATACTACATGAGGTGATTAGAATTTCTAACTTACTGGTTAAAGTTGAATACAAGCACATTTATCGGGAAAGGAATACTAAGGCTGATGCTTTAGCTAATACAGGTGCTAATGTGTTGGAGGGATACTGGAAAATTCTAGAGTATAGAGGTTCTGAAACTTATGAGACATTTCAGATTTTTTAATCTGAATTTTAGATTAAGTTGGGGGGGGGGGGGGGGGTTCATGGGATAGTGGAGTTTATGGCAGTTTTAATGTTTTGATTAAGTTTTTCTAGATATTGGGAAATTTTTTATGATCTGTTCTTGTCATTTTTGGACATATGGTGTGATGATAGTTTATGATACTATGTGACTCTCTTGATGACTGGTTTTTTGGACAGTTTTTGATGACTGTTTTTAATGACAGACTTTTTGATGAAAAGTTTTGGACAGAGTTCAGATTTGGAAATATGATGATTGAAGATGAATTCATCAGTTTATAAAAAATAGATCTCTATTGGAGATATAATGGTTTAGATTATAGAGTATTTTATAAAGTCTGGTTAAGCCTAGTTGATATGATTAATATTCATATTTACTTTACTTCTTTCTGTTTTATTTGTATATCCATCATGATTGTGGTGTTATATGAATGATTTTCGAGTGGATATAATTTGATTTTTTAAATCAATTATTATCTCTTTGTATTTAAGCATGTATATGCTGATCAATTGAGGAAATGGACATTGATCTTTATTTAAAAATATAATGGACTATTTGGTGAATGTAATTTGATAATAAAGTTACGATTTTTTTCTTTGGAAAAAAGAAAAAGCTTAGCGGTGTTTCAATTATTATTAATATTAGCATTTTTGTATCATACATAGTGCGTGTTTCCTTTTATCTATAAACTATCAGGAGGCTGATCACTATTAGATATTGAATTGTACGAGTGGTTTCTATATTTACCCCGTAGATGTTTTCACAATGAAAGAAGTTGTTTCAAAATATTCCTCATCTCTTTGGCCTTTAACATCTCGACATGTGTCATATGGTGATTGGCGAGTTTAATGGTTAAAATTTTTGGTTATTATATTTCGTGATCCGGCGGGGACCGAAGAAGGCGACATGGAGTTGATCAGTTAAGTACATGTTCTGAAAATGCTCATGCTTTATTTTGTCTATTAGTATTCTTTCTGCGTAACTTCTTCCTCCGCCAAGTCCATCCTTATTTTATTACGCCATAGTTGTTTTCACAATGAAAGACGTTGTCTCAAAATATTCCTCGTCTCCCTGGCCATTAACATCCTGACATGTGTCGCATGGTGATTGGCGAGTTTAATGGTTAAAATTTCTAGTTATTGTATCCCGTGATTCGGCAGGGACCTAAGAAGGCAGCATGGAGTTGATCGGTTAAGTACACGTTCTAAAAATGCTCAAGCTTTATTGTGTCAAGATTTATTCTGTCTATTCGTATTTTTTCCGCGTAACTTCTTCCTCTGCCAAGTCCATCCTTATTTTAAACTTGCTTAGTGTATTTTTTTATCGGTCTCCCTCTCCGTTTACACAGGGTTTTCACACCGTTGGAGAAATATTTTTCCACACGTAGAGAAACTTTTCCACATGTAGAGAATTCTTTTGGCTGCTGAATTTATTCCTATCATCACTATTGCCATTAAGACATAGTAAATTTTTGTTTTTATAAAATAAAAAAAATGCCAAATTCAAAACTCACATATACAATTTTTTTTTTATTTTTGCAAAATAAAAAATTGTCAAATTCAGAACTCATAGATACAAAATTTTCACTAGGCTGACTATTTTAATATATAAAATCTGTTTCTTTTTTTCACGGTTGTTTTTTTCATGCCGTTTACACAGGGTTTTCACGTTGTTGGAGAATTCTTTTTCCACAG
Source organism: Pseudotsuga menziesii (assembly GCA_001517045.1). Taxonomy (NCBI): domain Eukaryota; kingdom Viridiplantae; phylum Streptophyta; class Pinopsida; order Pinales; family Pinaceae; genus Pseudotsuga; species Pseudotsuga menziesii. The sequence continues at coordinate 127,995 of LPNX010060311.1, read as the reverse complement.
GTAAAGAATTCTTTTGGCTTTTATTTTTCAAATCATGTTTTATCCAACATGTTTTTAGTAGCATCCAAATTGATATCAATTTGGGGTATACCCGATTTCCAATTTTCGATATTTCAGATATCAGAAACCGGAGACTCAAGTTTTTGTTGAAATAATTTGCCTCTGATTTCCAATATTTTGGATCCCATACATCAGAAATATTGTTTTTTTATTTTAATAACGTTCATTTCTCTGATTTCCAACTTTTTATTTTCCATATGGTTCGTGATTCGGAATCGAAACGTCGACTTTCAAAATGACCAGTGTGGATTCTCCGGAAAACCCTACTATTGATCTACCTCACCGTAGAAACTTACGAATTGAAATATTTATGGATTATGTAAATGATGATGATTATTTGATTATTAGTATAATATATAAGGTGTAAAAAAGTTGCATAGTAGAATATAAATAATTTTGAAAAGAAAAGAAAAGAAATTAAAATATATAACTATAATTGAAACAAAATTTAGTAAAAATGAGTAACAGTTTGTATACTCAAACTATGAATAGAAAAACAAACTATGATTTAAGTGGGTGGTGGAGGTAAATTATTTAATTGATATATATATATATATATATATATATATATATTAAATAATAGGTTGTTTGTCGTTTCATTTTATAAATATTTTTTTTAATTTTAAATTATATGTAAATATTATTTAAAGATTGTCAATTTCCTATTTTCTATTTCCCATTTTTGGATATTGGAAACCGAGAAAAATAATTTGCTCGCTTTCCGATTTTCGATTCCCGATATTGCTTAAATATTACTAGGTATAAATATTACTTAAATATTTGCATTTTTCTATTGTTTTTTTAATGTTATATACAAATATAACTTAAACATTTGCATTTTATTTTGTTTTTTTTAATGTTATATGCAAATATTATTTAAATATTTGCATTATTTTAATGTTATATACAAATGTTACTCGGAAATCGAGAAGCTGGAAAAGCTAATATTTCCGTAGATTGTGGCACAAAAGAAAAGTTAAGATTTCCGATTTCGAAGTCCGAGGAGCCGACTTCCGCAACCCAAACCGAAAAAATTGAATTTGAAGACATTACACAAGTTTCTTAATCAGTTCACTTGCTCAATGAAGAGAGTTGTACCGGCCGGAAAATGTTGACAGCACCGTGAGTAGTGATAATCCTAAATTGGGGAATTAGGGAATTGGGGAATTGATAACACATTCATCACCTGTTTATAACACATGAAATCTCGGTTTTATTGGTACACTCTAATACATATTGGATCCGAAAATATTTAGGGTTTGTAATGTACACTAGATAATAATGTAATGAGTTTTATTAAAGAAATAATATAATGTGTATAATTTTTTGATTTGCTAAATCAGGATCGGAGATCAGGAAACAAACATTCAGTTGAAAAAGATGTGGTGTTTCTGGTTTCCGAGATCCAGAATATTGGAAATTGGGAATAGGGAAAGCAGAAAAAATTATTAACTATAAATAACAATTCCGGTTTTAGAGATCCGAAGTATTGGAAAAGTCTCTCTCTCATATTTCTTTTATCTTATTTCCCGATTTCCGAAAGTGGAAGTCCGGAATAATGGTATACTTACCTAATTTTTTATATATTTAAATATATAGAAGCATGTTATGTATTTCATATAAATATTATTTAATAAAGAAATAAATAAATAACTTTTTTTTTGGAAAAGTGGTGGAACCCCCTGACTAGCAGGGTTTCCATTAGCTAAGTAACCACGAACCAGGGGCACCTGGCCTGGACCACACCAACCCTTAACATGGTTGGATTTTTTGGTATCCAACGGGATTAGAATCGGTGACCTTTCAACTTAGGGGGCGTCTTAACCATACCCCGCCACCAACTGTTCCACATCTCGCAGATAAATAAATAAATAACTTGAATAATATAAATAAATATGAATAATGTTAATGTTATGAATATGTTTTTAAATAATAATAAATAACATTATGAATATGTGTTTTTTAATAAATATATAATTAATATTTATATATTTATTTTTAAATTTAGTTATTTTAAAAGAAAATTTCATTATTTAAAAAAAAACAATTTTTTTGAATAATAACTTGAAAAACATCTAAATCACCGTTAAAACCAAGCTATTATTCAAACCACCAATATCACAGTAAGGTTCCCATGATGTCACCCATCAATTGCCTATTGCAAATCCCAAACATTATAAAAAGGATTTTATGATAACCAAAAGTGGTAAGCATTATCATTTTTTTTCCAAACGAGTTGTTGGTGAGGTGTTGTAATCCATTACCATGGAAGAAAGGCAATTAAGCATAGAGTTGTTGAGAGTTTCTACAGTGGTACCAGCCATCCCTACTCTAAATCGTCGCATGTTCCTCTCCAATCTCGATTTGATCTAGATTCCCTTCAACAAGGTACAGAGGCTTCTCTTTTATAAAACAAGCTGCCAGGAGAATGAATTTTTTGCGTTGGTAGAGATTCTTAAAATGAGCCTGTCATTAGTTCTCGTGGATTTCTATCCCTTGGGGGGTCGGTTGGACATTAAAGGAGAAGAAAAATCTGGTCGGAGTTGAATTCATTGAAGCTTCGATTGATATGGCTTTCCAGGACATGGAAAATCAAGATTTTCAGTACAAATTTTTTTTCAAGAAACTCACTTCCACACATGATCACAGTTTGAACCATGAAAGCTACGACGCACCACTTCTCTCCATACAGATACTCAAAACGCTTTTGGTTCTTAATTAACACAACTAACTACCACAAATCCTCTGCTCTGAGATATATGAAATATCTGTTATTGGGTTCATGAAATTATAGTTAACCAATAACATATTGGTATTAGGGATTCGCCCATGCATTTAGCTAGATTAGGTTTTTTATATTCCACACACTTCGCTATAGAATGTGAACGTACTGCCTCTTTGCATCCCAATAGTAAAACAAAGTGACGTAATTTTTTAAGTGAAATTGGTACATGTCACATCTTTTCGAGGAGGTAGTGGAATTTGTGTGGAAACCACTCTTCATCACGTTATTGTAGACGGAAATTCATTTTGGCAGTTATTGAAATGCTGGGCAGAGCGTAGCAGAGGATTTCCCATTTCAAAGAATATTCTAGAACACATGAGAACCATCTTCAAGCATGACGAGAAGAATTACACAATACCCATTATGTATTTTATATGCATCATTGTTATTATTATACCATTTAATTATCTCATAGATTTAAGCTCTATTATTCTCAAGTATACCATTATTCCCGACTTCACCTTTCGGAAATAGGGAATAAGATAAAAGAAATATGAGACAAAAACTTTTCCTATTTCAACATATGCGGAAGTCAGAATGTATAAAAAACTGTTATAAATCTATATTTATGTTTTATAGATTTACAAAACTGTTATTTTCTTATATGTATAAAAATAATTATAATGTATATAATAAATGTTCTATAGATTTAAAAAATTGTTTTCTTACCTAATTTTTTATATATTTAAAAAATTATGATCTCATTGTATAAATGAGAAACATTATTAATTTATAAGTCATTATAAAATTTAAAAAAATTGAAAAATGTATTTACTTCTTCAAAAAATGACTTTTATAACACATTCCTCTCGGGTTTATGGTACACTGTAAAATTGGAAAATATATTTACTTTTATAAAATTTAAAAAGAATGGAAAATATATTTACTTCTTCAAAAAATGACTTTTATAACACATTCATCCTAGGTTTATAACACATGAAATCTCGCGTTTATGGTACACTGTAATATATATTGGATCTGAAACGATTTAGGGTTTAAAATGTACACTCGATAATAATGTAATGAGTTTTATTAAATAAATAATTTAATGTGTACGATTTCCGATTTGCTGAATCAGAGATCGAGAAACAAACATTCAGTCCAAAAACATGTGGTGTTTCCAGTTTCTGAGATCAGGAATATCTGAATCATTCTAACCCATTACAACTAATTTTTAAAAAAATATGAATCCCAGATTTAGAAAAGATATTGATACTTTCTAAAAGAAAATACTCAACATAAACCTTGAATACAAGATTATATTATAAATATAATAGTGAAATATTCAACATAAACCCTGAATAGAATAATTATATTATAAATATAATAGTGACTTAACAAGATGAAGACTCAAGTTTCCTTGGTAAACATTTGTTCATATCCTTATCAATATTTGATAAGAAATTGATGACAAGCACTGGAGTATTATATAAGAATGAATTTCAATATCGTTATTTTTATCTTTCTTTAAAAGGTGTATAACATCATCTTTAAAAAAATCACTTATTAAAAGATTGGAACAGTAATAAAAATGTAATGTGTTTTGTACTATAGAAATTTAACAACTATGGTTTATGATTTAACAAATTTAAAATATATTTTATAAATAAAAAAAATTGTAAATTTGTGAAGTGAAACTATGTCCTAAGCAATTTGTCTTATTTAATGCAATTGTTGATTGTGTCTCTTTTTGCTAAGACTTGGTTGAAAACAAGATGTAATCATGATATGAGTCAATTTGAATAAATATATTAATTAATTGAACAAGTTTTTTGGAGGATATAACTTCAAACAATTTCAATTCCCCAAATTTAATAATGTTTGTTCTAGTTGTTTCCATTCTCCATTTGCTTGTTGTGCCTTTCAAAATAAGCTTCATACTCAATAGCAAAAATGCAATTGCATACTAAATATGGGAATTACATGACAATTATGTGTTGAACTTGGTTGATCGGATGTGCATTAACATCAAGAACTACAAAACCTTTTATAAATCTGAATGTAAAAATAATACAGTTAATATATACAGAATAAATTTTACAACAATTCCATTTTCACATTATTATCTATTTTGAAAAAGTAAATTGTTTCTAAAAAACTCTTATATTTACAAAACTATTTCATATAAGCCACACATCTTTTACAATGTCTTAAAATTGGAGATTATGGTTGTTAATGCAATGCAAGAACCCTGTTTCGTAAATCGTGGAGTCGAATTCCACTATCCAAACCGAAAATTGATAGTGCCCATGCAGTCGATTCGATCCCTTGGGTGTATATATTTTGTTCTTGAACACATTGGAATATGATGCCTATGAGTTTTTTATAATGGCGATTTGCATAAAACCCTAATTTCTGTAATTTAATTAAGTTGAATGATTCAATGGCATCGCTTTAGATTTAAATATTCAACAATGTTTGGTCATATTCAAATGCCACCCTGTTCTTTAAGTTGGCTTGTGATTTTGAGACTTGGCCTATGATTGGGGTTATATACAAATTTTAATGGGCTTCAATGAAAAATTGATCGAAAAAGTGAGACATTTTAGTTAGACTTTATCGTACACGATTTTGACAGGAATTTAACTTAATTCACACAAGACTTCCCACCAAAGCTATCAAATGAATTTAATTTAGTATAATTTCAAAGGTAACAGCACTCATGTGATTTTCATTTTCATAAAGTGTGTTGTTTTTTTAATGTTATATATAAATATTACTTAAATATTTGCATTTTTCTATTGTTTTTTTAATGCTATATACAAATATTACTTAAACATTTGCATTTTGTTTTGTTTTTTTTAATGTTATATATAAACATTATTTAAATATTTTCATTTTCCTTCTTTTTTTTTTAAGTTATATACAAATGTTACTCAAATATTTGAGTTTATCTGTAGCATTTTAGTTTAAAATCAAACATCAAGTCAAGAAAATTGATGCTTTACAGATTGGTATTATCTTCGTCAATGACTAAGGACAAACTGAAAAACAAAAAATCAAAATACTGGGCATTCCCATGTTAACAAGGTATTTATTCACAAAGTGACAATCTATTTAAGAACTTCAGTATGGTATTATGTCTCTTGAGGGTATTGGTATTGATCTCAGTTGACTGATAGTTTAAATAACCATTTTATTAATTTATTTTTTTTGTGCAAAGAGAGAGAGCAGGAA